>LKNJ01004552.1:0-51331 GCA_002120245.1 Maccullochella peelii
GCTAGTTTTAACTAGTATACAGTTAGCTAGTTTTAACTACTTTACAGTTAGTTAATTAGTTAGTTAGGTCCAGTGGTTCCCACCAAAGGGTCACCAGATAAATCTGAGGGGTCGTGAGATGATTAATGGGAGAGGAAAAAAGAAAAAAACACAGCAGAGACAGAGGTCTTTTCTAAGAGGTCACAAACCAAAAATGTTGGGATCCAGTGTTTAATCTTTAAATCTTTACAATGTGTTGTATTTCTGAGCTTATTCTTATATTTTTTTAAATGTAAAATCCTAATCTGAAATGTAACAAGTAACTAAAGCTGTAAAATAAATGTAGTGGAGTAGAAAGTACAATATTTTCCTCTATAATGTAGAGTAGAAGTAGAAAGTAGCATCAAATGGAAATACTCAGGTTCCTCAAAATTGTATAATTGTATAAAAGTACAGTAGTTGAGTAAATGTACCACTGCAGCCTCCCCACAACATGTCAAAATAATATAACAATGTAGCCCAGTTCCTGATGTAGCCTACACATTAATAAAACCGTGATACAGAGACAGAACTGTTGTCCTGCATATCGCTAAGTGCACCTTTATGAACCAAGTTTTTGATGTAACTACTTATATGACTATATTTCAAAGGAAGACTGAAATAAAACATTAATTTAGGACAAGAAAAAATAAAAGACCGTCCCCTGCTCTCCTAAAAAAGCTGACTTTCTGACTTCTGCATACCCTCCCCTTTCTCTGACTAATAATTTGCATACAGCCCCTTAAACGTTTTGGTTTTACTTAAGGTCTCCCTTTTTAATTTAGCATTTCTAAGCAGTATAAAACATTTAATAAAATGCTTTTAACACGCTATAATGTAGTTATGTAGTTAATGCAAATATATAAGTATTTGTTTTTTGTATTTATAGTATATTCTATACTATTACAGCTTTGTTTTACTACATTGTCATTCATTATCTGTTTATACAGCAGCCTCCAGGTATGGATGCCCACAGCAGGAGTTATATTTGTTAACAAATACATTAATAAAAATATACACTTTAAAGAAATATGCTTCATGTGACCGCATATGACCTGGAAATCTTTTGACGTGGTAATACTCGCTACTGTTGAGGTGGGACATGTTATCTCAGGGATGGCACCAAGTGAGCGAGGGTTGGTGGAAAAACACGATAAAATTCTTTATCTCTTTTGGATCAAATACCAAATGAAATTTAATGGAAGCAGGACGTGTTTGGAGATTAGATGATGCTGGGAAACTGTATCTGCTACAGTGTGTGTGTGTGTGTCCCAGGTTAGATGGTGAGATGTCGGCGAGGCCAGGTCTTGATAGGGATCGTCAGTATAGTGGGGGAGCTACAACAGGTTCGGGCCTGTCTGTCAGGTCAGGTAAAGACAGATTCTCTGAAAGACTATTTTTAAATAAGAGGTGAAAAATGCTAAATTAAATAGTCTTAGTTTTGGTCTGTACCCTCCTCTTGCAGTCCCACTTTTAGAAGGCAGGTAAAGTTACACTTATCATCACACTGAAGAGCAGCGCAGGCTGTAAACAGCAGCCGACAGCAGCCAACATTTTTTTATATTCAGTTCTTCTTTATTGTAGCTACAACATTGTTAGCGGTTGGATTTATTTGCAAAGCCTGCCCTTTTTCTCAGCAAGCCTCACATTGTGAATTACAGCCACCACTTTACTCACATTTAAACCCACTCAGTGTAACTCTTTGAACTTGTTTTCTTTTTATTAAACTCTGCCACTTACATTTTTGGCCTGTTTGCCTCCCACACTTTTTAATCACGCCAAAGCTAATGTTTTTAATTTATTATACATTTTGAAATTTTGCCCCGGCTCTTAATACTTCTCAGATTGAGAGTTTGTTTGTTTTGTTTTTTTCTTCTTCTGTTTGCGGCGGATGGTGTTTTTCAGCTGTGTTGTTGTGTAAAAATGATAGTCGGTATAGAAAGAGGAGGAGGAGGAGGAGGAGGAGGAAGACAAAACATTGTCTTTTGTTCAGATTTACGACAGCTGGAGCAGTAAAATGCAAAAATATTAAAAAGTGAGGGGGGAGGTGGAGTTTCTAATCAAGCGCTGTGGAATATGTCACACTCAAACAATAACCATGGATTCTCCCTCATTTGTTCTGGTGAATTTCTGGCCAGTGTCACTCAGTACAGAGACTCTCTGGGTTTTTCCACTCCTAAATCTGGTCACTAACTTGATTTCCATACTCTAATATAAAAAACCTCCCATGCTTGCCCTCTTCTCTCTCTTCGCCATTTTTCCACAGTCAGTTTCTAATCTCTCTCTTCTCCACTGAGGGTCACACATGCTGCCGGATATTGTCCAGGGGCTCGTATGTAAATAAAGGCAGTCCATTTGGCCTGAGCGAATCTTTCATACATTGGCGTGTGTCGCCTGTCTGGCCTGGCAGCGTTTCTAATGGCATTACCCTATATTAGACGTTTGGCTGACGCTCCCCTATCAGGGGACACCAACCCACGAGGCTCACACTCTCGTGAATGTGTGTTGGGGGGGTTGTGGCCATGCGTGTTACGATGTATATGTGCTCATACACATTAAACACAAACACACAAGTGATCCTACACTGTCGCTGCCCAGTTTACAGTCCCAGCAAACACCGATAAAGGACTGTGTCTCCCTCTGTCTCTTCTTCTGTCTCTATTTGTCTCCGTTTCAATTCTTTAATTAAATCCTTTTCTGCCACTTATTCTATATTTTTCTTATCGTCAACAAATCCCATGAAAAGACCCAAACCATCGATGCGTTAGTCCGTCTCTCAATACTTTCTGACCTCCCTTCCCTGGCTGTGGCTCTCAGCTCCAAGTCCATAAATCTTGGGTCACAAATATATTATTTAATTTTAAAAAAAAGGCTAAGTTATGTCCTGAAACAGGAGGAAATAGTGGATTGTTAAGTACTATTTTTAGCTGTGTATAAATACATATTTGATGCTCTAGTGAGTATTAACAGCAGCAGGAGGTGGGATTGACTCAGAATAAACTACAGTTCCTATGATAATTGTAATAAAATTAATTCATTGTTAATTATTCATACTAATAATACTCATAGTTAAATTATTATTATTAACTTGTCTTCCTGTCTCCACTTCATTCCCTTACATTTGTTCCAGATTCGTTCTCTCTGGCTGGAGCTCCTCTGGGGGTCTGGAGGAGGATGGAGCGAGGAGGGGAGAGTCCCATCACCCAGGACAGTCCTGAGCGGAGGGGAGGCAGCCCGGACCTCAGCGGCCTCCCACCGCCGGGGAAGAAGGGCCGGTTGGAGCTCAATGGGAGCCCCACTGGGCCGCGCATACGCCATAACGGAGCCCCACTAAGACCCCTAGGAGGTAAGCAACATGAGATGCAAATATGTGGACTGTCAGAAGAGCGGACATTTCTTGTTGTATGAAGAGATTAATTCACAAACTCAGTATCAGTGATGCACACTGATATTTCAATATGCACATAGAAAAATGTGTGGAAACACTGGAAATTCTAAATATCGAAATATCGCAAAAACGTTTTCGCACTTGGCTGAGGTGGAAAAGTTGGTGGATAAAAGCAAAATGTGACAAAGTCCAATGGGTACAGATATGGGACTTTTTTCCCTCTCTTTAATCAAGAGCGTGGTCTTTCACTTTGAGAACATGATTTATTGATTTCATGTTCAGATTTTGTAAAACTCTCCCTCAAAACGCCGCACTCGCACTCAAACAGCGAAGCATTCAGGAAGCTTAAACGTCCAGAAAAGAGACGGGAACATCAGATCTGTGCGTTCCATCATATGAGCTTTGACCGGGTCTCATGTCATGTTGTTGCGTCCTCTTCTTCTTCTGCAGTGGTTTAATGGCTCCCGACTGGAGAATTAGCGCCACCAACTGTTTATCTCAATGCACTGAACTCCTAATAGTCACATGACAGCAGTGGATGGAAAGACACATTTTCTTTTGCCGATGTTTCTGGAAATTTGGCTAAATTTGGATGAAAACTTGAATAAGTTAATTGATACCTACTCTATAAATGCGGTTGATGACTGCTTGCAATTATTTCTTTAATGCCGTTATCTCGAGATCACAAGCTCATTATTTCATTGTCACGAGATCACGAGTTAATCAACCCGTTATCACATTATTAGCCTACTTATAATGTTTATCAGAGATCAGGAGCGCCTGCAGCAACTGATTTAAGCTGAAAATGTCAGATCAAGGAGTACCCATTATTGATCATGGCATCAGACTTCAATCAAGGTCTAAAACAAATTGCATTATGTCTTTCTGTTAGAGATGACATTCAGATCAGTGCTCGTCATTTAAGGAGACGACTACGAGATAAATGAACCCGTTATAACGGGAAAATTAGCTTTATTATCTCGAGATAACAAAATAATTACCTTGTGATCTCCAGAGCTGGAGCTCCTGCCATCTCACCCAGGTGTCAGAGGTACCAAACCCAAAGACAGCTCCTGGCTCTGCAGCGAGCCACATCCTGGCTCAGTGGGCTGTGATGTCGTGTGGCTGCACTGCCGGGAGAACCCGAGCTGTTTCTGCGCTGTTAATCTATAAGTCTGGGGGGAACTGTATAATACAGGCTTACTAAATAAAGGAGACTGCACCGTATAAACAAGATTTATACAACTCACTCTGGGTTATCGATCCCTGCCTTCACCGTGAAAGTTGTTTCTTGTTTATGTGTGTGCATGTGTGTCCGTCTGTCTGCGTGTTTGTGTTTGCAGAAATGTCTCTGAAACGCTTCATTTAGAAACAAAGAATTTCTGCACTGTTTGACTGAATCATAAATATATTCTGTTCTTGTTCCAACACGCTATTTAGGTAAATTATTTTTACATTTATACAGTTTACATTGACTGAAAAACGCACTTCATATGGAAATATTCTAGATATTATGTGCATCATCATTTTTCCCTAAAATTCATTCCTTGAATATTTAGACTAAGAAAAATAAACAGTCACAGAGTTTGTAAAGATGAGCCCGTCTGTGGTTTTGGAAGAGTTAAAGAGGTTAAAGAATCAATGTGGAGCTCAGATTTGACCACAGTAAGAAGAGAAGAAGTGATAGAATGAATTAATGTTTAAATGTAAAGAAGAAGAAGAAGTTTCTGTGTGAGAAAAAGTGACGAGGGAGGAAAGAGGAAGGAGGAAGGAGGAAGGAGGAAGGAGGAAGGGGCTTCCTGTGCTGAAACGGATGGTTGGCCTGTATTAATGACGGGTTGTCTTTGAAGACAGGAAACTCGACGTGTCTCCTCCAAACCACACTGCTGCCACGAGGAGGTGGCCACACACACACACACACAGCATGCAAACACAAACACACAGATTTACATGCTCACACACACACACACCATATGTCCACATTCACAAACGTCTACGCTGCGACGCTCACACCCAAGAAATGCTGCCAAAGCACACACCCACTTAAACTCCACACACACACACACACACACACACACACACACACACACACACACATATCTTATTTTAATATTCCCGTTCACTCATCCCCATACATATTAGAGGGATTAGAGGTTTGAGGCAACATCACATCATCCAAACCAGATCATACAGTCAGCGGGCAAATCACAGGACACTGGATATAAGAGAAGACAGACTGAGGTGGAGACAGAGGGGAGAGAGGGAGAGAGAGGGAGAGAGAGAGGGAGAGAGAGAGAGCTGCTCTGTGTTGACAGTTATATTTCCCTGTTGGGGGAAATTCACTTACTTGAATTGGCACCGTGCTCCAGTGTGTAATTCACTCCATGAGAGCCTGGAGGACTGGGAGCAGAGTGATTAATGAGGAGGAAATAGAAATATAGGAATTGACTGATTAAAACAACGGGTGGGATGGATCTGGGTAAGGTTGGGGGGGGGTGTTAGCTAATGCTGCATGCACCTCGTGTGTTCGTATGGAGAGGAGGCATATGTGTGTGGTATCCATGCGGTAAAACACATTGCCGTGCCCCCGTGTTATTAGTGCTGGGACGCTGCCTAATGCTCTCACTCCATCATTTCTTCGGAGAGCTCTAATTAATTGCCAGCTGACAGGTGGCCCAAAACCAAAAGCCTTTTAGGAAAAAGGCTGATATTGGAGAGGAAGGATTGATATCAGTGCAGGGAGCCAGAAGGACACGGGTGCTGGGGGCTCGGACACCAGATACTGAAAATACTGAGGGACAAGTGCTCGTCTCCATTTAAATGTTGCCCTATTAATAATGTAGAGCTAACGGGGATGCTAATAAATAAATAAGCAATAATGCACGTCACGGTGTCTTGATATTTTTTATTTATTTAACCTTTATTTAACCAGGATGTGTCCATGTTAGTTAACCCGTGGTTAAGGTTAGTTTTACCTGTGAGTGAACTGGTAACTGAGATCATGTTTGAGATACAGCGTTAGCTACAGTTCACCATGTGGATGATTTAAGATGAGGATTATAAATGATAGACTGGAGCTACAATATGACCTGGACGTTAATTATGAAAGTAGCAGTTGTAGGTCTTTTGTATAATCTTTGCATATCTGTTGTGGGAGCCATTATTATAACTGCCTATCTAACAGGCCGTTAGATTAAATGTCCAGCGGACAGCGAGCAGCTCTGTTAGTCGAGGTTAGGAATGCATATCATTTGTTTTACGTCCCAGCATTTTGAGGATTTCAGGTGTTGCAATATTCAACAGTGTAAAACAAAAAGCATGAAGTGATTACAAGCTTGACCCGCAATAAATGCAATCCACATGTCTGCTGTCTGTGAGGGATAAACCGTGTTGTGATCACAGGCAATAAAAGCCAGACATTAAAAGAATCTTCTTGTTGTCCTGTTCCTTTCTTTTCGTCCTCCTCGACAGGTCTGATGATTCCAGTATTCTGTGTGGTGGAGCAGTCGGATGGCGTGATTCAGACGGACGGATGTGAGGGAAGAGAGGAGCACGCAGAGTTTGTCCTGGTCAGGAAGGATATTCTCTTCTCTCAGCTGGTGGAGACGGCTCTGCTGGCCCTCGGCTACTCCCACAGCTCAGCCGCACAAGCCCACGGTCAGTCCGAGACGCTGCAGACACCACAGCACCAGTACTGTCGTAGCTCCGTATTCTCGCCATATTCAGGTTTTCAAAATAAGCTGTGATTGCAGCTATTTCACAAGCCTTTGGTGCCTAAAATTCAAATGCTAATGCTACTTAATGATAAAACACTATGGCAGTTTAAAGCTACTGAGCACAAAACAAAGTGAAATCTATCTGTCAGTCGAGACTTTCGAGCGTCTGACAGGGACACAGATCACAGAGCAAATTGTGAGTGTGATGTGTGAAGTTTTGAGAGCTGTGTCCCTAAACTCTGGCGAGCTCCAGGCCGCGCTGGACTCACCATCTATAAAAGGTGCATGTTGTTGCAACATCAACTGACCTCAGGATTGTGCGTCCTTAAAGGAAAAGTTGGGAATGGACATTTTGGGAAACAGCTAATTTGCCTTCTTGCTGAGAGTTTGATGAGAAGATGGATACCACTCTCACCTTTGTAAACTAAATATGAAGTGACAGCCAGCAGCCCACTAGCTTAGCTTAGCATATAGACTGGAAACGGGGAAACAGCTAAGGTAACAAAAATCCTACCAACACCTCTAATTAACACGTTATATCCCGTTTGTTTAATCCGAGTGTAAAAATGAAAAGCTGTGGTTTTAGACGGGGAGTCTGCAGGAAGTTACTGACCCCAGAGATATAACTTGTTAATTAGCGAGCTTTACATGAGCTGGTAGGCAGATTGTGTTACTTTCAGACACAGCCAGGCTAGCTGTTTCCCCGTTTCCAGTCTTTATGCTAAGCTAAGCTAGCCGGCTGCTGGCTCCAGCTGTATATTTACCGTACAGACATGAGAGTGCTATCGATATTCTCATTTAATGAGTGTATTTCCCAAAACAGTTTTTTTTTTAATCTGTCCTTGCTGTTGACTTGCAGGGCTGATTACCTCTTGGACTTGTTTTTATGCTTGCTCATTAATGAAATGCTGTAACATTCGGCATAAACCCAACCTCATGAAAGCAGATGAAAGCCCTTGTGTGATCGGTTCGTTCCTTTGGGCCGAAGAAATCCGCAAATGTGCAGAAGTTATGGTGACATTCATTTGACAAATTGAAATGAAAAAGAAAGAAAACAGAGGAGGTAGCCGATAGGTAGCAGAGATAACCATCACTACTAAACAAATAAAAGAGTGCCACCTACAAAGTCAAACTTCAGACACAACTGTTTGTTTGAGACACTACAAGAAAGAGTGCTTAGCAACAACGATGCTGCCTGAATCAATAAAACATAGTTGTACTGTGTGTATTAAACATTTTAGGCTTGGCAGAGAAATAACAGTGTTGCCATAATATCCTCTTTTTGTTAGTATAAAGAGGGTTTCATCAAGGCCATTAATAACAGTCATGTCTCTCACTGTGTAAACTTCAGTACCACTGACTCAGAATTAAATAGCATGCAGCTTAAGGGTCAAGACGAGGATGGTGTTTGAAAGGAGACTCTCCCTCTAATCAGCAGCCTGAGAGGAAAACTGGATGTGAGTTTGTCTATTTAGAGCCGACATTGTGCTGTTACAGTGGCAACGAGCACAAGAACGCTTCGAAAACACAACTAAAGACACAGACAGAGCCTGTAAAACTCATTAAAGACACAACAAAGAGCTGGACAGGAATGTCTCCGCAAGACAAAAATACATTGTGTGTGTGTGTGTGTGTGTGTGTGTACAGTATGTGTGAGAACGTTTATGAAGCAGAGGAAAAGAAAAACTCTGTAATTTATTGTTGCACACACATGGAAGTCATCTGCAGCAGGACAGTGTCATTTACTGCTGTCTTTTCTCAAGTATGCAGAAAATGCCATCTGGGGAAGTTGCCTCACATCGATGTAAAACGGCAACAACAGTAAAGCAACGCGGCTATCGCAACAGACTGAAAATGGTGGGAGATCCCCATCTGTTTGAGATCTCGTGTGTGTCGTCTCCACCAGGTCTCGTTCGAATTAAGTCTGCAGAGCCACGAGTGTGTTTCTAATGTGTAGGATATTGTGTGTGTGTCCTCCCCGTCCCATAAACACACTGCCACAGGTAATCCCTTTACTGCCTCAAGGCCAGCAGCTCTTATCATCAGGCCTCCAGCTCACCTGCAACACACTCTTGACCTCCACCTCTCTGGTTTCCCTTTAACAGTCCCAACTCACAGTGCTCACATCTCCAACCAGTCGTATGTTTTGGTCCGTCACAGGTGGAGCTTTAAACAACAATACACTATTCAGGGTTCCCACTAGTACTAGAAAAATGTTTTCCATGTTTTAATGGAAGTCAAGAGTAACAGTCCCGGCTCAAGATATCCTGAACTTAAACCTGAAGTCCGACTTCAAATCCAGTTCAGCTGAGTTCAGTTTCAGAAATTAAATTGACTTCATCTCTGATAGTCGGCACACAACACAACACAAATGCGACAGTGTTAAAAAGCAACTTCATACGAAGCTGAAAAGCAGTGTTTCGCTGCCTCTTCTTTGGTTGAAACTTTCAAGCCTGTTGCACCTCTAACCACACCCCACTGTGATGTCACAGTGTACCGACACACCCCGGAGTACACCTGTACATCACTGCAGCAAGGTTAGAGTGAAACCGGAAGTCAGCTCAAATCTTTAGGGGGTGTTAAGTTACTCTTTAACGTTGTCACCTTTGCCTCATCCCTGAACAAAATAGTAAACTATCAATTTTGCTGCCTTGACTTCACATATCATCAAAAACTTTGTCAAGAAAGTTTCACTGTTCTCCAGGAGAAATTTGGCCTTTTTTTTTGCCACAGCAAACCTGTCAATGAAATCCTGATATCAAACAACATAAAGGTCTAAATTTAGTTAGCTAGTTAGGATAACTGACTGTTCACATCAACTAAATGGCTGAGAATTCGTAATGCGGCAACATCACAAAAAATAAGTCAGACAGGGAAAGAAACACAACCAATCAGACAATCAGACGGGTCTTAAATAAACCCTCAGGTTAGCTAAACTTAGCTGGGAAAGAAAACAAAGGCAAACCATAAAAGTATTACCCAAACTGTTGATTTAATCATCCATCAAGAGTTACTTAGAAATGACGGCCAAAACAACAACAAAAAGAGACCCAACTTGTAAAAGAAAAATGGAATTATCTTTTAAGGGACCTTTGATTACATCCAGTGCTCATTTTATCAGCACCACTGTTGTTATCAGAACATTGGATTGGAACTGGAAGACACCCGAGAGACCAAAGAATATTTAACTGCCTCAAAACCAATCTTTTAAAGGACAATAATATTAAGAATATCTTAGTATCAGAAGTAGTATAGTATAGAATAACTAGCCATTCACCATGTCCATGTTTGCTTCTGATTATCTCAGGTGTTATGCAAATATACTCTGTGTCTCTGTTCAGTAGAACTATTCATTAACTCATTACTGTCCGCTGGTCGAGTTACAGATCTTTTTTATTTTGTTCTTCGTCTGGTCATCCTGTTAAAGCGAGTTAGAAAAATAAACAAAAACACGCAGATGCACATTTTCCTGCGCTGATGATCCTAAAATAGCTCACAAAAGTGTAAGGCGAGTGTTTGCTACGGTCTGCAGATGAATGCCATTAGTCTCTCTGTATGTCTGTCTGTCTCATCAGTGTGTATGGAAAACAGCAAGCCACATCGGTCCCCTGTCCACATCAATGCACCCCCCCCACACCGCTAAAAGCACCACACCAGGGGCTTCAAAGGCGAGACTAAACGGGACATCACAACATCACAACTCGACACAAACAAAACTCAGAGAATTGACTGTTCGCTTAAAACACACACACACACACACACTCCTGTAAACTGTATTTAACCCATGCAAGGGTGCATTTGCTCACACTGAAGTTTACATGCACAGATACTGTGAAGTCATGCAGTATCTCACACACACACACACACACACACACACACACACACACACACACGCTCCCCCCCAGCTTCTCTCAAATGAACACTTTTTGTTTTTTAAAACAAGCGTTTATGTTAAATGAATAATTTCTGGCTTAAATTATACATTTTTTCCCCTGCGGTCCACGACCAAAATTACACAGAGTCCCAGCTATTTTCTCCCTGTTTGAATTGTGTCCTGCATTCTTGTGTCCCAGCGGTGTATTTAAAGTCCCCGCCGAGGACCACGGCCTTTCTTTAATTAGCTTAGCCCAGTAATTAACTGGGAGATATTGTTTAGTTCAATTATAAGGGTCTGAAGGCTTTTATAGAATGGATGGCAGCAGACCTGTACTTTACGGCTTTAGTCAGTGAACAGTTAACAGTGGTCAGTGAGAGAGCGAGCATTGTTGCAGTGCCACGTCTAACAGGCCACAAAGGGTCACTGCTGCAGACCGCGTCAGCTGAGTTTAGATCTTTTGTTTCCAGCAGGGCGCTGTTACGTTTTACTCACATTATTCAAGGCACACTCTAAATATGTAATTGTTAATACATGTGAAAATCAGAAATTGTCTATTATTAGGAACATCTTTTGGGTTTCCAGGTCTTTTCCTTTTTAAGCTGCTCTTAAGTTTATCTTGTGCTGCATACACGTACTCCTCGGACGGTCCTGTTTCCCGAGTTGGGAAGTCGTTGTTCCGACTTCGGTGCTTTCGTGAGCTTTTAAGTCGTAATGTGGAAACAACATGGATGCTATGAAGAAGATGTGTTGTACTTTATTGCTCAGAGCGTTTAAACAACACGTTGAAGCTGTTTCCAGTGACCTGTTGCTGCACCAGCACATTCCCCAAAACCCCCAAAAATGTTGCTTTACCTGACTTGTAGGGTCAGGGTAGATGCTAATAAATAACTTAACTGATCCTGGTCACTCTACGTGGACAGCGGTTAAAACTAAAACCATATTACAAATTACATGTGAGCAAAAAATTGATATGCAATAATAAAAATAAACTTTCTTCCGCCATGGTTCCGCGTATATAAAATTTTCCCAGTTGTTGTTCCGACTTGAGGGGGCATTCATGTGAATTTTCCCAGTCGGGAACTCCTGCAGGGTTAAAGGATAATTCTAGTTTTTGCCACTCTTCCTGTCAGTTACAGAGATCTGAGAGTGCGGCGACATTGCTAAAAATAAGTCAGATGGGGCAAGAAACGAGCTGTCAGATGATCATAAAGGTTTGCAAATTTCGTAATGGATGGTCAAAAAAATCGATGCTGCAGAGGCCGAGATGTCCTGACTTTAACCCCTAGTATATAGGTCAAAATCCAGAGATGCTGGATCCTACATTTCCCACAATGCAGCTGAACAGCCTACTTTGTTAGACCTTCCCTGTCTGGCAAATGTCTACGTCTTTCAAACTCCTGCCACCAGTTTGTGCTTCAGCTTTGTATTAAGAGTGAGTAGTTTTCCCCGTGACGAGTCGACTGACCTTCATGTGGAGTGCCTCGTAAAAAAAACAACCAAACCGATCATCTCTGGAAGAAACCCAAACTATTCACTGGAAACATCCGTCTCAGACTATGTTCTGGGCGGGTTCCCTTTCAGTTTTACCTCAGAAAAAAGTGCTTTAGATCATAAAACACACAGTTATAAAATGTTTTATAAAAGGTTATTCTACATAATAACAACAACATAATTCGACCAAGTCTGGACTTGTAAATGTTAAGTTAATAAATGGAGTTTGGTTGAAATGCTCTGAAGATTTATCCCACCAGGTAATTGATCAGGAGATCATCTAATAAATGGAAGAGTGAGCTGAAAAGACAAAGCTCAGCTCAAAATCTGTTTTAATGTATGGCTTATTATTGCTTATTACTCTTAATAAAGACAAACTTCATTAAGTGTGCCTTATTAGAAAGTTGCAGACCTGTTTTTAAGTATTTTGGTTGCATCATAACTTATAAAAAGCCTAAAACTCTTTGCTGTCATCACATTGCTGCTCCTCAGCGGGGGGCTCGGCCTCGTGCACGCTGCTACTTTACAGACGAGCAGAAGCGTTTCACTCCCGGAAACGACAGCACGACAGATTTTCATCAGGAGGAGTTCCTCGGGGTGCAGTGACGGGTGATCGGGGTGAGTCAGGCGTATGGGGTTTCCCTCAGTGTGTGCCAGGGGTAGAAGCTGGAACCAGTTTGGAAGAAGCCCCGCATGCGTGTGCAGGCTGCTGCGACCATTAAGACTTATTCTAGCATGGGACAATGGGATTACTGTGTGTGTGTGTGTTTGCGTGCAGGCCTGAGCGAGTGTTGATGAGAGAGGAGTCAGAGACATCAGTGTGTGTTTGTGTATGGATTTGCGTTTGTGCGGATGGGCACACGCAGACATGAGCCAAGCCGCCAGCCGGCCACATGAAAGCGTGTCTCTGGGAGGCGGAATTTTAATGTGGAAATGGGAACAATGATTTCTACTTTTAAATGTGGACAAGAAGCAGAGCCCATCGGACAGCAGACCAGGAAATGATGGATCAATTATTAATGCATTCACCATCAAACTGTGAGCGTGTGAGTGTGTGGGTGTGTGCTTGCATGCGGGCTGGTTCTTGTACGTGTCCACGTCTCTGTGTGCTGTCATGTGTCCTCTGTGAGTTTGTGTTTGTCTGCTTATTCACGCGTTTGCTTCCACCCAACTTGGCATTAGCGAAATTGTTATGGCCTCTTTTCAGATGCTGCATGCTGAAGGTTTCTGTGTGTGTGTGTGTGTGTGTGTGTGTGTGTGAGAAAGAGACAGAAACAATAAGAAAGAAAAGACGTGAGGAGGATCGGCTCAGTGTTTTCCTCGCCGTCATAAAATGATCAGAGTATTTTAGTCCATCTCTTTAAAACGCACCTCATTAAATCTTCCCTTCCCACAAAAACAAAACTTTCTCGTGTGAAATTCATGTTGTCACGTGTGCAATATTTAATTTCACACATATATGTGAAAATATAATTTCAAATTAAATTATTAAATTTAATACGTAAAATATCTGAAAATCTGTTAATTTGTCTCGATCATGTGAAGCTATGACACGTGTAATGTATTTTTCACATGTGAAATGGAGCTCCACATATGATTAACATGTAAAAGGTGTTTCTCTCTTAGTTTTTTAATAAGAGTTTATATCTTTCTCTTATAAATGCGATGTTGCATAAAGACAGAAAACTAAGCTTTCATAGAGAGAAAGAACATTTTGTGAAGTAAAACTGACTGCTGCTGTTCTAATAAAGCTATCTGGTTCGGTTTGGGTTGTTGGTGGTCTTAGGTTCCTCTGGGGTTCTTCCCTGCCCTGAGGGGTCCTGTCCCTTCTGCTCATAGTGGATTAAATGATGCACCCCCCCGTATGACCAGATAATTAAGAACACGGCTCGGCCTGCCTGGAATCAAAGATATAACTGAGATATAAACACAGTGGAAGCGAACAAAAAGAGAGAGAGAGATCAGAGGGGGAGGAGGAAGAGGAGGAGAGAGGAAGATACGGGGGGAGGGAGAGAGTGAGGAACAAGGGGACAGAGAGAGAGAGAGAGACTTCTCTGGACCCGTCTGGATCTCATTTAGAGGATAGTAATGCGATTAGCTTTGTTTAGTTTTCACAGCTCCAGCCAGTCCCCATGAAAAACCTCTGTGAGTGAGTGAGTTAGTGTGTGTGTGTGTGTGTGTGTGTGTGAGTGCTTGCACGTTTTTATATTCGTCTTAACATAAATTCAACTAGTTTGGTCCTTTAATAACACAACTCGTTGGTTCAAAGCTCACTTTTTCAGAATTAGATGCAGTAAAGCGAATAAAAACACTTCCAGGTTTATCAGAAATGATTTCACATTAAAAGAGGGAAGAAAAAGAACAGACTATGGTTCATAAGACGTTTTAGATTCTCCTAGTGTCACATTCTGCATCAGTATTTTATTAAAAAACATCTCAAATACTCAAACTAGAATATGTGAAACACCTGAGATTAATATGGGAATCTTGGGGAAGATTGATGGCCGGATGGGATCTCAGATGTAGGCTGGGCTACAAAACTGCACATAGATATTATTTTACACTCGTCAAACTGTTTAAAATGGGCTTAACCCAAGACAGTAAAATGTAGGAAATGTAGGAAATGTCCCCTGGTATTTCCTCAAAAACCTCCACCAGATGAATCTCTCACTAAAGCAGAGTTTGGGTTTAACAGGTTAAATAATGTCCAAAGCAAAACCAGTGAAATCTGTCATCATTTTCTTAGTTAATAGAATATAAAGGAATATTTGGGTTGTTCTTTCTTCCTTTTTTATTTTACTATGTCAAACTTTTGTATTGTAACGCCAAAATGTCAAAACAAATAAAAACAGAAATCTTCCGTGTGTCTGTCCAGGCATCATCAAGGTGGGAAGGTGGAACCCGCTGCCCATCCACTTCCTGACGGACGCACCAGAAGCTACAGTCGCCGACATGTTGATGGAGGTCTACCACATGGTCACACTGCGCATCCAGCTACAAAGGTTAGAGGTCACAGGTCATGTTTGGATCTAATTTCATTCATTGGGTTTCACGAGAAAGTGTGTGTGGCCTTTTTAGAGCGAGAGAGTAGAAATGTTTACTTCCCTTGAATATGAAAAACAACATTTGAACGTCCGTATTTGACGGCACTGAACCAGACGCTCGGTCCGCTGGGCGGCTGAGGTCATTGCAGCTGATTGTAGTTCAAAAATTTACCAAATCTATCAAATTAAACAGTAAAGCTCCAGTTAAATAACCCGGTGGGGATCTATCCATTATCTGTCTCCGTCAGGGAGAGCCCGTGTGCCAGGAACTCCTCGTTCCCTCGAATAAGTGAAGCAGGATCTTGATGGACGGATAAAAACAGATAAACTCCAGATGAGAGGGTTATTATTGTTATCGTCTTGGCACATACCAGCCAGGTTTGTTTACGTGTGTATCCATGGCGATGGCAGAGCTTTGGCACACTTTGTGCTCGGTGTCGAAATCATCTATTTGAGGTTAAAATTAAATAAAAATACATACAGGATGTAGTGGATAGAGATCAGTGGGGTCGGGGGTTCATTTAGGATTAGAGGAACTACGCATATTCGCTTTCTTGCCAGGAGTTAGATGCGAAGATCGACACCACTCTTATGTCTGTATGGTAGATATGAAGCTACAGCTAGCGGCCGGTTAGCTTAGCTTAGCATAAAGACTGTAAAGGGGGTGGAAACAGCTAGCCTGGCTCTCTTTGAAGGTAACAACATGTGTCTACCAGCACCTCTTTTAGGACGAGGTTATGCATCAACCAGAGGACACTCCAGGAGGTCACGACTCCCGGAAATTAAAATAAATCATAGGATTAGGAATTTATTTAATTTGTTTGATATATTATACAATAAAAACTGTATAATTGAATATATTCCCCAAACCAAATCCACCTTTTATTTATTTATTTCATATAGTTTTTTTCTTGTTTGTATTCTTTTTATTTTTGGGGGGGTTGCAGGAATGGGGGGGCAGATGTTTATTTATTGTAGATTTCTTGGATGTATAAGTGTCAAATAAAGAGTATAAAAAGAAGCCCCCATAAAGCCACAACTTTTCGTTTTTACACTTCTGTGCTGGTAGGTGGATTTTGTTACCTTCAGACAAAACCAGGCTAGCTGTTTCCCCCTGTTTACAGTCTTTATGGTAAGCTAACAGGTTGCTGGCTCTACCTTTATATTTATCGTACAGACACGGAGTGGTATCAGTCTCCTCCTCAGCAAATTTCCCAAAATGTCAAACTGTTTCTTTCACATGTTTGATGAATATGGTGCAGTGGTTATGCAAAACATCCTGTATAATCCATAAACCTTTAATTAAACAATTGTTTTTATGGTTAGTCCTTTTGTGTTAATTAACCTAAAGATGTGACTGACTCCTGGGTGTGGTTTTGGCTCGTTGTAGTTTTTCGAAGCTGGAGGATCTGCCCTGTGAACAGTGGAACCACGCGACTGTCAGGAACGCTCTCAAAGAGCTGCTGAAGGAGATGAACCAAAGCACTCTGGCCAAAGAGTGTCCTCTGTCACAGGTAACGTCTGCCTCCTGCTACACAACAACACCACCACATGTTACTCAACATCACCTAAACATCAGAATCAAATGATCAGAGAACTGCTCATCAGTTAAATAATCTACTCTTTAAGATGTTCTTTACATGTGCTTTTACACTTTTACAAGTGTCTCTTTCACTGACCATCACATGTACCTGGCTCAGTGATTCCCAACCCAAAAGAAAAATCCACTCACAAGTAAGATTACAAATGTGTGTGATGCTGATCTTTATAGTTATTGTCACAGTAACTAATAATAATTAAGAGCTGCCTCAGTTTCCCACCAGCCTGAGTCAGCTGGAAGCAGAAAGACGACAAGCTCAAAGTAAAGATGAAACAGCCAGTTTGTGTCACTCCAAGTGGCAGCAGTACAAATGCAAACAGACCCACAGAACCATAAAGCCGTCCCTCCTATCAGAGGGGTCTGATAAAGGGGGACTGAGGCCCATCTGATGGGGCTGTGGGGGTACGTCAGACAGAAAAGGTTGGGAACCACTGCCCTGGCTTACGACTGAAGTCAGTTTCAATTAGAAGAATTAATTATACATGCATTGTATTGATTATTGCTTTATTGTAATCCGACTCCACCCCACAAAATGAAGCACCGCCTCCACAATCATGTTAAACTCCCAAAGCTGCATGTTTAGCCCTCTATCCTGGGGCTAAATAATGACTGCTGTGTGTGTGTGTGTGTGTGTGTGTGTTTAAATGGAGCTCTGGTGGGGGTGTTGATCGCAGCATCAATTGCAAGCATATGTGTGTGTGGCTGGAGATTCCCTCTCTGCACTGTACTGGCTCGAGTTTCCATGGGTGGCTTCCAATCATGATTAATGTTTGTCTATTTCTATTGTGTGTGTGTGTGTGTGTGTGTGTGTGTGTGTGTGTGTTCATGTGAGCATGCCATGTGGTTGCTGCCTGAGTGTAAGCATTTCATATTATGTTGGTTGTTAATTATGTTTCCCCTCTCCTCCTCTCTCAGAGTATGATTTCCTCCATAGTGAATAGTTCCTACTATGCCAACGTCTCCACCGCCAAATGCCAGGAGTTTGGTCGTTGGTACAAGAAGTATAAGAAAATCAAAGGTGAGCCGTGAAGTAGACAGTGGTCCGACTTCCTTGAATACTCTTACAATTGGCCAGTGGTTCCCAACCTGGGGTTTGGGACCCCAACAAGGGCTCGCGAGATGATTACTAGGGTAAAAAACTTGACGGGACTTCTCTCTAATATGAGCTTTTTCTTGGGAAAAACTGTTTTACCTCTAAAAATGATTCAAATGAAACAATCTGAGAAGGAAAATCATCTTTTGTTGACTTGTGCGCTAAGAGGCTACGGTGCAGCTACAGAATGCTATAGATGGTGTCGGGACTACGGAGGCTACTGAGATACCACGATCTGTGTTTTCTCCTACAAGCTTCTGATTCCAGGGAAGTTGACGATGGCTCAGTAGTCTTCTGCTTTCAGTAACACACATCTAGCAAAGACAAATGTTCTGCTGGCCGTGATCGCCGCTCTGTCTCACCATGAATAAATAAAAGTAAACGCGGCGATTGCATGGCATTAGTCTCCTATTCAGTAAAGTGACAAGGCGGCGCGTACGCAGCCTGCCGTCGCTCTTTATCATAAAATAAATGAACACATTTAACTGTGGGGAATATAATTCAAGCGTGGCTTGGCTTGATCACATGCAGTGCGTTCATCTAGTGCTGCAGTGGCGTTTTCAACGGGTGAAATCCGACACTGGACTATAAATCAAACCCTGTGATGTAGGTAACTCTGACCCTTGAAAGCTTGGAAAATGCTTAATTTTAATTTTATGTTTTCAACAATTTGAATATAATCTGGCGTTTCAGCATTGACACAAACACTCATATAAACCAAAAGTATTTTAATATTTGAAATGAAACGATCCCGTCGTCATATTTGTTTGTTGTCTCCTGGCATCTATAGCAATAATTTAGATGCGATGATAAAGGCTTCAAGAGTCTGGAAAGTTTTGGTTTAGGTACCTTGAAAGTGCTTGAATTTTACTCTTAAAAATCTGTATGAACCCTGACAACGCCCCCACTGTTACAGGCTGATCAATGCTTATCTACCGCAGCAGATCAGCGGAGATATTCAGCAACGTGCTCCTGTGACTTTCCTCAAACAAACCATCCGTAAAGACTCTTCGTCCCACCAACGTAACTCATCGAGATCGGCCCATCGACCACATCATGTCCCACTCCTGAGAAGCTACACTATAATCATCACATTACACACTAGGCCTGGAGGGGAAGAGGGATGTAGGAGGAGAGAAAATGAGAGAGGATGGGGTGGATGGTGGAGCCCAGCGCTGACAGAGGGATGGGGAGGGTTGGGTTACAACCATTAGTTCTGTTCTTTACCTGGAAGTATAGGACCTGCATCCGGGCAGCACTGCTCCAGATCTCAACACACATATAGAGCGCTCTGATTGGCTGCTACACATGTCAGTCATACCTAGAAGCTCAGGGGGATAGGTGCAGACTGTAAACATTTGTGGTAGCATGCAAAATCCCTCAACTACATTGAAAACAGCAGTCTCAACTCTGGGTCACTCCATCAGCACATGTTCAAATACACTTCAAGGAGTTCCCGTTAACGTTGGTTTAAAAGCTGAGCCTCAGAGTTCATCCTGTTCGTTGTTTTGGTCATGTCTTCCCTTCTGACTGACTGTCTGTGTTTGTGTTGTTGAGCAGTAGATTACCTGGAGAAGATGTGGTCTGGACGAGATGCTACTGACATCAAAAGTGAGGGATCTTTTCACTCTTTGTGACGCTGTGCTCATGTAAAGGTGTTTGTTTGACCACACTGACGGTCTCGTCTCCTCTCCAGTAGAGAGAGACAACATGGCAGACTTCTGTGTGCTGGGCCAGAGACCTCCTCCTCCTCACTTGGCCAGCCTGGCCCAGCTCAGTCACCTGGGGGCCGGCGGTCCCCTCCTCAAGGCGGGATCTGGAGATCCGCAGGCGCCCTCCCAGCCACCTCCTCCACCTCCCCAACAACAGCCCTCGCCCCATGGCCCCCTCCACCACAGCCCTCCTCTTCGCACGGGCCAGGTGCCTCCTCCGCACCCACCGCCCCCGCCTGGAGCCCTGCAGCCCCTGCTGGGGCCAGGTGGGCTGCTCTCGCCCCAACTCTCCCCGCAGCTGGTGCGTCAACAGCTCGCCATGGCCCACCTCATCAACCAGCAACTAGCCGTTAGCCGCCTGCTGGCCCATCAGCACCCCCAGGCCCTCAACCAGCAGTTCCTCAACCACCCGCCCATCCCTCGGGGTTCACCCAAAGTTGGCGGCGACCATCCAGGGAGCAACCCCTCGGCCGCTGAGGTCTCCTCTGAAATCTACCAGCAGGTCAGAGACGAGCTGAAGAGAGCTAGTGTCTCCCAGGCCGTGTTCGCCCGTGTGGCTTTCAACCGCACACAGGTAGGAAAACAGGACAGACTGTGGTCAAGCAGGTTAGGAGACAGTTTGGGAAAGTGTGGTGGCAAAATGGTCAGAGGAAGAGGAAGAGGAAGAGCAAGGTGATGCGTCAAGGATAGGAGAGGGTAGCTTTAGATGGAGATGGAGTAAAATCCGAAAATTAATAAATTGCATCGCGCGTCAGGCAAGACCAACATATCCGATCCCTACTGCTTATTGAGCTACATTTTCTCAGAGTAGACGGATCATAGTTCCCCACAGCGTATCAGGTGAGAGGAGATAATTGCCGCATTTGATAGAAATACATGGAAATTGACGTCACTGACTGTAATTTTGTGGTCACCCGCCTCGTGGTATTTTCAGTGGGATTAGCGGAAGCGTGGCAGGGTAGCGTGCTGGGTCATTGAGTCTCTTTCCCCCGCCCTCGCAGCAGCACAAACACCTGACGCATTCAGGCTGTGCTAAACTGGTTACTGCACGCCCCATTAGATCAATGTAATGGGAGGTGGCTGACAGACCTACTGGTATAGAGGCCAGGTGTGTTTTAGTGACTTTTGCGTGTGTGTGTGTCTTTGTGTATAAGTTCATGTATATGTGTGGACATCCCACACACATGCTAATACTGTGTATCTCAGCTTCCTTGTTTTCTGTTTTTTACCAACTTTTACCAAAAAATAGCATTGATTCTTTTAAAAGCAGCAGGTCGATATAAACAGTGCTGGAACGTACATTTACTCAAGTACTTAAATACAAATTTAGAGGTACTTTCTACTCCACTACACTTAAATATTGTACTTTAAACCCATTTTATAAAAGATAAGAGAAAGAGCGAGGCAACTATTTTGATAATTATCTGAGCCAAACATTTCATTGTTCCAGCTTCTCAAAACGTGACAATTTCCTGTTTTTCCTTTTAATTATCTTCATAATTTTGAAGTTTGGACGATTAGTTGGATGAAACAAAGCATTGTGAAGGTGTCACTTTGGCTCATTGTGACGGCATTTCTCACTATTTTCAGAATTTTTACAAACCAAACAATCAATCGATTAATGGAGGAAAAAAAAAAGTGTAAATATTAGAATCCCTTTATGTAAGTAAACGGTGCTGTTTTATCAATTTTACAGTTTTATGTTTTATCACAATAAAAACTGGAAACATTTCCCAAAATCGTCCTGAATTTAAAATAAAACACGCTTTGGGATAATCCACTTCAATGCACATTAGTTTGTATATTAGGAATAAAGTTATTGATTAGGGAGACGTTGTGGCAAAGTTCATAGTGCAAATGTGTGTCTTCCTCGTGCAGGGCTTGCTGTCAGAGATCCTGCGGAAGGAGGAGGACCCTCGCACAGCCTCGCAGTCTCTGCTGGTGAATCTGAAAGCGATGCAGAACTTCCTCAACCTGCCTGAGAGCGAGAGAGACCGGATCTACCAGGAGGAGAGAGAGCGCACCATGAACCCTTCGGTCGGCCTTCCCGCCTCCAACTCCTCCAGCCCCGGTGCTCCACGCCTCTCACAGGTTAGTGCACCGCCAGTGTGTTCTCGCTGTCAGCATTAGACGTTTCTACAATAGGATTTATAGCGATGCAAACATTTGATTGTAACATGCCACGTGTGTTGTGTGTGTGTGTGTGTGCATAGAAAGTGTGGGAGAGGAGCTTGGATGACCAAATAACCCCTGATACCTGGGCCTCCATCTGGAAGAACAAGACTAAGATCACCAACTCGGTGAGTTTATCTCCAATCTTTAACTTGCCCTCACAAAGCAGACTGCAGCAGCACGTCATGTACTGGGTCCTAAAGAGCTCTGCTGGGATTCGAATGTTTTTATCTTTTCAATTTATAATGGAAGAACAGCTTCAAAGCTATCATAGGGACATATTGTAAACATAAAGGACATTATACAGTATTTGGACATGTCTTTCCATGTGCACATAACAATTCAGCAACATCAGTGATAAGAACTTCTCTGTGATGTCAGGGCAAATGGCCATTCATGGCTGTGGGTGAATTTGTGTGCCATTCTTATTATGTCTATGTAAAATTATCTCAGCATCGTTTACACTGAGGGAATGTAAGCTAGCCGGTCTGTACATGTCTTGTGGACGACTTCAAACACTGTGTATACAAGCCTTCTGAGAGCAAATACATGTTCATTCAAACAGAAACAACAAAGAAAGACAAAAGAGAAGGACTTAATGACTGTGATCTGTAAACAGAATTCATGTGGAGACGTGCACTGCAGATGTGCAGCTGATGCTCATACGGGGAACGCTGCATGTCTGGACTCGGAGCAACTTGATCTTCAGCTGATAACCTCTCCTCGTGTACATGCAACATTTGCTTTTGTGGATAAATCTCTTAGTAGTTTTAGAATATATACGAGTCCTAGATGGTATGCCTTTATCTAAACTTATCTGATAGCTTCTCCTCGTGAAACATTAACCATTCAAAGTCACTTTCATTTGTACTTACTCTGCATTACATCATGTGTTGATCTTCTCTCTCCCAGCCGAAGCCGCCCGGCCCGGCCCCCGACCTGCCGCTGAAGCTGGAGTCGCTGGTCAACATCACGTCGGGCATCTACGACGAAATCCAGCAGGAGATGAAGAGAGCCAAGGTGTCCCAAGCTCTGTTCGCAAAGGTGGCCGCCAACAAGAGCCAGGTGAGGGAATCACTGGGAGAAAGGAAGAAACAAAAGGTCTTAGATATGTTTTTTACTTAATTCCTTAATTAATGAATCTGATGTATATTATCCCTTGAAACTGAACTTCCTGATGTGCACACATGTGCAGTGAGCCTCTGTTACCTGCTACAGAGCATTTCATAATTAATAGTCAATAATTAAATTTATACTTCGTGCTCTCACTGTTAAAATAGTTTATAATAGATTCTCTCCATTTATTAGTGGACTTTTGAAATTGTCATTTCACTCCCAGCACACGTTATTTTGTTAGCTCTATAATATACTTTAACAGTCCCCTCACAGGGAGGAGCAGTTCACTGATTCATTGATTAGAATTTTTAATGAATTTACCAGAAACAAAAATGAATTCAAAGGATGTCATGAAAGTATGAGAACTTATTTCTTACATGATTTTCTGTGAGACGTTTCTGGTTTTGACTTTTGCCACAGCAGGACACACACAGTGTAAATAATACCAATAACAACGTTTATTAGTGTCCCAGTGAGTAACGCTAGTGAGTCAACGTGCACAGTCAGACCAGAGTTAAAGTTGCACACAGTTGCAAGCATGAGGTGCTCGAGCTAACTTGGCTAGCAGGCTAACAACTGCAACATCCGTATCCAGCTGTGGACCACTGGAAACTTCCCCGCCTTTCAGTGTGTCAGCAGTGGCACCAGGTGAAGGTGGAGGATAAGAAGGACAACGCATGGCCGGCACCCACCCATGCAGCTTCTCTCCTCTGCTGCTTGTAGATATATAAACAAGGATATAAACACTTAATATTTCCAGAAGCTCGTGCCAATCCTACCCTCTCCTTAAACTAGAGGAGGGGAGACGCCTCCTCAGGCAAAGCAGAGGCTGGTTGTGACAGGAACAAGGATGAAATTAGAGAGAAAATATGGAAAAATAACCAAAAAAACCTTAAATCTTAACTATATTTTTAAAGAGAACTAAACTCGGAGTACTCATTGTTGAACAGAGGCAGTGGAGGAGCTAAATCCCATCATAATTCATTCAGATGTAAGTGTGAGAAAGGTAGTACGTAGAGATGTGTGCATCATGTATACAGTATGTGCATGTGTGTGTGTGTGTGTGTGTGTGTGCGGTTAGCGAGGTCCCCCGGGTTGGTGGGTCTGGGGGTGGCTGAGGGTCACGGCTCGGTGCACCCATCTGCTGCAGCTGGCCACGAGGACGGAGAGCGAGAGGGGAAGAGAGAGATGATCAGGCTATTAGCGGTGCATGCTGCCCGAGGTGGCTGGTTGAACACAACAGCTGGCGTCACAAACTGAACCAGTCTAGCAGATATAATTGAATCTTCTCCATCTCTCCACTTCCCACATTTTCCTTTCCCACATTTACCTCACACACCCTGCACATTTACAACTTTTTCTTGCTAAATTTTATTCTGCTCTCACTTCTTTATCTTCCTACGCTCTCACATTTTTCTTTGTGTCCGTCTTTAACTTGTCCTTCCTCACATGGTCCTTATTATCCTTCTTCTTCTTCACCCAGTGTCATTGCTAGTTGGCGAAAGGTGTTGGTTCTTGGGCTCCACAGCTGCAAAGGGCCCATAAAACGGTTCATAAAACAGAAAGAAACCAGGATGGCCCGCGGTGATATTCTTTCAGGGGGAACAGATTCCCTCTATTCATAAGACAGGTTTAACAGAATAGTCTGACATTTGGGGAAGTTTTTCTCGACTTTCTTGTCGAGAGTTAGATGAGAAGAGTGATACGACTCTCACATCTGTACGGTAAATATGAAGTTACATCCAGCAGCAGGTTAGCTTAGCTTAGCATAAAGACTGGAAATTGGGGGAAACAGCTAGCCTGGCTGGAGTTTCCGCTGGTTGACCCTGGCAACCTGTTTTTACACTTTGGTATTTGTACAAATTAAACAAATGAATTATAACATTAATTATGGACTGAGCCAGGCTAACTGTTTCCCCCGTTTTCAGTCTTTATGCTAAGCTAAGCTAACTGGCTGTAGCCTTGTATTTACTGTACAGACAAGAGAGTGGTATCAAACTTCTCCTCTAACTCTCAGCAAGAAAGCAAAAAAGCACATTTTCCAAAACTCCACCTCTCTCTTTAACCCCCAACTCCTTCCTCCACCTGTCGGTGTCTCTTCTCCAGGGTTGGCTGTGTGAGCTGCTTCGGTGGAAGGAGAACCCCAGTCCAGAGAACCGCACCCTGTGGGAGAACCTGTGCACCATCCGGAGGTTTCTGACCCTGCAGCAGGCCGACCGGGACCTGGCGTACGAGGAGGAGTCCAGGCACCATCACAACGAGAGGCTGCACACCGTCCTCCACCTGCCACAGGACACACAGGTAAGAAGCAGACATTGGGATAAGCTGCAGCAGCTGGTGTTAACATGCATCTCCGGTAAATGCATTGAAAGCAGATTTCCCCGCACACGTCACCTCATCTCACAATATTTACAGCTGTTGAAATTGACTGTAAACACCTCGTCTTGCTTCACCACCATGTACAAGGATCCTTTTTACCAGATCTTCTTGATCCCTGTTTTCATTTTGGATCAGTGTACAAAAGTAAATTTTTCCACTGACTGAGGTGACGTAATGTGGAATGGATGTTTTATTTACATCTTGTTTTTGTCAAAATGTGTCTCCTGATCACCTCCAGTGGTGCGTGATCAAATCTGCAACGTGTTTTAAAGGAATAGTTCGACATTTTGTACAAAAAACCCAAAGTGTTATAATGACAATTTGCCGTTTTATGGGGGGGGGGCACTAACTGGTTTCCTGGTCCAACGTGTCATTTTTACACTTCTAGTTTTGTACACATTAAACAAACACAACATAACGTGTTAATTAGTGATTTTTAGGTGCTGGTAGGTGGATTTAGTCACCTGGACAGAGACATGCTACCTGTTTCCCCCGTTTTCAGTCTTGCCTTGTGCTAAGCTAAGCTAAGCTAACCACCTGTTGAACAGACAAACATGAGAGTGGTATCGATCTTCTCATCTAAATCTGCCCCAGAAAGCAAATAATTGTATTTCCCAAAATGTCAAACTATTCCTTTAAACCTGTCGGCTTTTTTATGTTAGGTCAGGTATAAATATGTTCAACAACTCCTTTATGATAAGAGCATTCTTCACCACACACACACACACACACACACAAACAGAACATGTATCTAACAATAAGTACTCAGATCCTTTACTTAAGTAAAAGTACAAAAGTATTAGCATCAAAACATACGTGGAGCACAAAAAGTATTGATTATTGAATTATAATTACTGACACTTTAATTTAACGTTGCAGCAGGTAAAGGTGGAGCTTATTTTTTACTGCTGGGTAGCTTGTGAATTTCACCAAAGAATAATAATAATAATAATAAACTTCTATCCATAATAATACATCATCATTTATTAGTTGATTATTTTGTATTATTAATCTGAATCTGCAAAGTAACTAAAGTTATCAAAGAAAAGTACAATATTTCCCTTCTAGTGCAGAAGAAGTATAATGTAGCAGTAACTGGAAATACTAAAGTAAAGTACAAGTACCTCGAAATTGTATTTAAGTACAGCTGAGTAAATGTACTTTCACCACTGCCGATGACAGCGATGGTTATTACTGAACGATGACGGACTTTCTAAGTGAAGAAAGGATGAAACTGTGTTCCTCCACGCCCGTCGTTATTAATTCCTTATTATATTCACTTGGTGTAAGTTCGCCCTGTGCTGTTTGATCTAGTTGTGTGTGTTTGTGCCCCGTGGAGCGCAGAGTAAACAGTGTTGCTGGGTGGTGTGGCACTGGAGGAAATGCCCCATTAGGTTTTGAGGAGGGGAGGCGGAAGCTGGATGAGGACTGAGGGGGATCAATGCAGGAAACAGTACACCCAGTCACCCAGTCTGTCTGCTTCGGCCATTTTATGGCTCTCGAGCTGTATAGATAAATAGATTAATACCTTATCTGCTGCTGATTTTAAGTAGCAGACACGACAGAAACATAAGAAGAAGAAAAGCATCTTTTCTAACACTCCACATACAGTTTTTTTGTTTTGTTTGCTCTGAACTCCAGCACATTGGATGGGTGGACGTTTTTACACACAGTCCCCCAATTTTATGGATCAAATTAAAATAAACTTTATGTTTAATGTTTGGTTGTAAATCCTTTGCAGTCAATAAATTAAATCTAGTGACTTCAGCAGACTCTGGTATCTCTCCTAATAACACTCTGCTAGTCCTGTTCTGCAGCCGCCTTCACGGATCACTGATTAGAAGTAAAACATGAGCTGAGGACTGACTTGGCCGTAATAAGCTGCTACACTGTTCGCCCAATATAGGTGTGAACCCCCTCAAATAGCCTTAAAGGTGAAAATCAGCACGTCCTCGTGGTCACTTGAGGTTCAGAGTTTGATCACATGATCTTCATCAGCAGACATTCAAATTTCCATTTATTTTTAAAGCACTTTAGGTGAATCTCGTCCATGTTGCAGTAAAAGTTTGAGTTTCAAAGTCAATTCATTCAGCAGTCGACAAAACAATCTCACCTCGAGCTCCATTTAGTTGCTGTTGCTGGAGCTTTCGATCATATCACATGATCTTCATCAGCAAATGTTAAGCTAACATGGAGAAGAAGAAGGTCTTAAACAATGGAAATCTATTATTCCATGACAACTGGCAAACTTTATCTGCTGACGAATATCATACGGCATGATAGAAAGCTCCAGAATAGCAACTAACTTAAGGAAATCACTGCTCCCGGCCAAGAAATAGTCCCTTTGTAATGATGCAACATGTCGTTTCACACTTTAGTTTTTGTACGGATCAAACAAACGAGATGTAACATGAATTAGTAAACTTTAGAGGTGCTGGTAGGTGACAGAGCCAGGCTAGCTGTTTCCCCCTGTTTTCAGTCTTTATGCTAAGCTAAGCTAACCGTCTGCTGGCTCCAGCTTCACTCTGACAGGTCTGAGTGATATCGAACTTCTCATCATTTGCAAGAAAGCAAATAAGTGTTATTTCCCAAAAATGTTGAACTGTTCCTTTAAATCCAAAGTGCTGTGAGTCTACTACGCTGTAAAAAGGTCAAAGGTCACGGTCAGCCACACAGACTGAACTCACTGCTTGTTATACACTTCAGCTTGAGCCCAGGTCCCCCGGCTCAGAGACATCCCCCCCAATGCAGAGCTATTATATACACCACATATAGCATATACCATATGCCGTAAATCAAAAACAGGCAAATGCTCAAACTTCCCATTTAGGATCTCGACACGAATCCTACGGGATGTTTTGCGGCTCCACCCACCTCTCCACCCACCTCCAGCTCTCTTCCCATTCAGAGCTCTGTATTAAAGGCTGATGGGAAGACGGGGAGGAAGCTGTGGTGGCACCATTAACACATTCCTCTGCTCCTCTCACACTCTCAGCAAAGACTAAAAATAAAGTTTACCCTCGAAACGCCCATGTTGTAACCCCCCCCCACCTCGAGAGTGACAGGGAGATGAACTGTGGTGAAACGCTGGTGATTTATTAATGGGGAAATGAGGTGTGTGTGTGTAAATATGTGCGTGTTCGTGTCTTCAGACCTCCCCTCCGTCCCAAGATGAAGCCCCCACCAACCTCAGGCTCCAGCCAGCCTGCCACCACAGACCACACGTGTGTCCCATCTGCCACACACACACACACACACACACACACACACACCATCTGAACATCACATCTCGACAGTTGGTAACGTGAGCGCTCCTTTGTGTTGCAGACAATAAGAGGGTCTCTAAAACTGTAACAACCAACCAACCACAGACAGAACACACATGAAACATGAATGTGGCGCTGAGGCGTAGCGGCACAGTTAATCCACACACCAGCAATGTGTGTGTGTGTGTGTGTGTTTGGACCGGACCTTATTTACAGTAGCGTGAGCCATTTCTGGATGTTGGGGGGGCTCTGGGAGATCTCCGACTGTGTCACAGTGTGTGTGCAGATGCTGTGTGTGTCAGTACCCTCAGCAGCATCACACACGGTCCTGGTGCTCGCTGCACAGCTCTTATTCATACAGCTTTAGCAGTTAAGTGCGTCCCACAGCTAATTTGGCAGAGTCTGCCCTTATAAATAATTTCTTTATTGTTTTCGCTAAATTGATTTCTGCTGCAAGTCGAGGGGTGTCACTGTGGCGTGAGACCCCGGGAGTGGTGGACTAGAACAAGAAGAGGCCACCGCTGCGCCCTTCCTCCTCTCGCTTTGTTTCTCACTTCAGTCTGAAAAGGTGCTTCACTGGCATCACAAACAAAAAAGGTGCTTATCGCCAAAAGCAGCAACAAATTGCTCTCGTCACACATCTTTTTTTTTAGGTGAAAGAGACGAGAGGCAGATTAAGACAGGAGTGGTCAAAACTGGTGCAGCACGGGCCGAGATTTCTGACTTTTACTGTAGTCCCTCATATGGGTCAACGCTGCACTTCCCATGATGCAACTCGATAGTGTCTCTCCATTAGACCCTCGCTGCCTGGTGAATGCCCCGTGTCTTTTAAACTCCTGTCTCAAAGGACGAAAGTTCCCATCAGAGCCATCACACATCTGTTAGCTTTAACGTGTTTTTGTGCAGGTTGCACATTTATTGTGATTTTGACGGTTCGATGCCGGGGTCCTTGTGTCCCTGAGCCACACAGTGTTCCTTCACTACGATGAACATTGTGGCAGTTTTTTTACATTTGGGGAAAAATTGTCAAAGCTACAACAATTTGTTTGTATTCTTCATTGATTCACATTGGGAGGAAGTAGCTGCGCCCCCCCCCCCCCCCCCCCCCCTCCCTCGGTGGCCTCTTATTCACTGTTGCAGGGTGGAGTTTGGGCTTTTTGGCAAACCACAATTAACTTAATTGTTTAATTGCAGATAAATGGAATGAATACCACACACAGATTGAGCAAAGAAAAAATATGCGTGCGAGCATACACACATATATGACCACACACACACACAAACACACACACACTCAATAGCATTATGTGTTTACAGTTTTTCATGAAGGAAACATTATTTTACACACACAAAAAAAGAAAACGTGCAGTGACTCATCTCCTCCTTTAGCCTGGATCCAGCAACACACACACACACACACACACTTATTCAAATACAGCAGTGAGAGAAAGAGACAGACAGACAGACAGACAGACAGACAAAGAGACAGACAGACAGAAAATGTAAAAAAAACAGGAAAGGTGGAGTCATGCACAAAACAGAAAAGTGATTTTTCCTTCATTACATATTTATCTCTGTGTTAATGGTGTGTCTGGTGGAGCCCCCCCACCACGAAAACACACACACACACACACAGAGAGACAGAGAGAGAGAGAGAGACAGAGAGAGAGACAGAGAGAGAGAGAGACAGAGAGAGAGAGAGACAGAGAGAGAGAGAGAGACAGAGAGACAGAGAGAGAGAGAGACAGAGAGAGAGACACAGAGAGAGACAGAGAGACAGAGAGACAGAGAGAGAGACAGAGAGAGAGAGAGACAGAGACAGAGAGAGAAAGAAAGAGAGACAGAGAGCAAGACAGAGACAGAGAGAGAGAGAGACAGAGAGAGACAGAGACAGAGAGAGAGAGACAGAGACAGAGAGAGACAGAGAGAGAGACAGAGACAGAGAGAGACAGAGACAGAGAGAGAGACAGAGACAGAGACAGAGAGACAGAGACAGAGAGAGACAGAGACAGAGAGAGAGAGAGACAGAGAGACAGAGACAGAGACAGAGACAGAGAGACAGAGAGAGACAGAGACAGAGAGAGAGACAGAGAGAGAGACAGAGAGAGAGACAGAGACAGAGAGAGACAGAGAGAGACAGAGAGAGACAGAGAGAGAGTGTTAGGGGCCCTGGAGGACCAGAGCTCATTAAGGAGAAGATGAATATTTCATGTTCTATAATTCTTTCATAGTTCTGCGCCGTAATTTGCCTTGATTTACGTTTAAAAGAAAACTTTTTCATTTTACTGCAGTGCACTCGCAGCGCTGCCAGGAGAGGGGGGGGGACAGATGGGAGAGAGAAGGAAGGAAAAAAGAGAGAAGTTTTTCAGGAATATTGAATCATGCCATGAGAAGAGCTGCTCTGGCCGCTGGGCTCCAGCTCCTTGTGGTTTTGGAGAGCAGGGCTGCATTGTGTTGCTGTGCAGTGACATGCAGCCTCTTCCAAAGCGTAATGGTCAGAGACGGGAGGAGTAAACGCCAGGCAGGGAGGGCTGAGGCTGAAAAGGGCCAAACATACTGTAAACTCCTACTGACATCAGCTACTGAGTTTTAACTAAAAGTTCTGCTTCTCACATGAATGACGAAGCTGACTTGTGCTGTTCAGTGATTATTTCTGCAAAAAACTAGATTTTATGCGAAATATCCGGAAAAAATGATCAGTTTAAACCAGAGAGCCTAAATGAGTCACTTTAAACACCACAGTGCACAGCCACTATTTAAAAAACACAAAGTACAGAAGTATTATCAGCTAAGTATACTGAAAAGTATTAAAAGTAAAAAAGGCTCCTTTGGGTGTTTATATGTATTATTATTATTATTACTGGTGCATTCATTTTACAGCATTGTAGCTGGACGAGGTGGAGCTAATTTTAACCATTTTATATATTTATACATATATTAGATAGTTTAGTGTATAATATGCATCGTATTTCATAAGCTCATCATATGTTTTGTATGTTTAACAGCAAAGTAACTAAAGCTGTCAAATAAATGCTGAAGAGTAAAAAGTATAAACTTGCATAAAATGGAAATACTCGCAGAGGTCAGAAAACAGCAGTATGAATCATGTTTGTGACAGTCGCATGCATTTTGGAAGGCACTGAAGAGCGACGTCGTCCTGCCGATAGAGACAGATACTCTGAAACCAGTCGGCGCCACAAGATGCAACCAAGGGCTGAAACGCTAGCTAGCTAAAAACATTATTTTAGCACCCTGTGTCTCCCAGAGAGGACAGACTCAGTGCTGTGGGTCTGTCTCAGTGTCCCTGCTCAAGCTAAGCTACTGTAGCTAGCTAAGGCACTAGCTAACATAATACTGCATAGCTTTCTGATTTAGCCACATTCCACTACACAAGTTGCTGTATCTTAACTTACAGCGATACAGTTAGCCTACAACTGACATTTGGATATTTGACTGAGCAGAGACACGCAGACACACTGAGAGTCAGGATCCCACAGTGTTCCCGTTCTCCCTGCTGACGCCTCACGTCTGGATCCACGTTTGTCTTCTTAAAGGTTCAGGTTTTGGGTTCAGCAGCTTATAAAAACTTAGTTCTGGTTCTTGACCCTGTTGGTAGAGCGTCCCACCACACAGCAGCTGTTAGGCATGTTTCTGTTGTTTGCTAGCAGACCGAAGTGACGAGGAGGCGCCTTCACACAATACAAAGTCAATGGAGAGCGACGATTTCCCCTCGGTGTGGGCGGGGCTTAATTGCGCTCTGTCTCGATGGGGGCGCAGATCAGAAAATGGTCATATGGGTCATTTTGGAATCCTGCCCCTCAGAAAATGCTTACAGTAATAAAGTGTAAACTGCTAATTATGCACCAGGATCCACATTTTTTGCACCAGTTTATTACAGATTTATGCGCCAGAATTATTCATTTCTTTTCACCCGTTTTGAAGAATTGAGAGGTATTTCTTAATATAAACCGAATATAAGGAGTCTCACTTTAACGAATGCCTGTTCAGACTGTAACAGATAATATCTACAGTCTACTGATTCACAGACTGTGACAGACAGACGGCAGAGGTCGAAGAGCAGGAGGTGGAAGCAGCCAGTCAGGTGGGACTGAAGGTGTAACAGTGGGGAGTTACAATGGGAGGGTGGGGGCTCCTGGCATCCACCAGTTCAGGGCTGATTTGGATGTGGAGTCATGTTGGCTTGGCAGAGGCCCACTTCATTAGTGTCCTGATGCATTAGAGCTGAGGGGGGAGGGAGGGAGGCGGAGGAGAGAAGGAAAAGACAGTAAAGGGAGGAAAAGTACAGGAGAAAGAGGACGGCCAGTTGAAGGAGATAAACTGTGTGTTTGTCTCTGCTCTCTTAACGTCATCATTAGTGCATGAGGGAGACCAGGCCCCGCCATCGCCATGCATGTGTGTGTGTGTGTGTGTGTGTGTGTGTGTGGCGATTGATCCAAGAGTCCTTGCTGTCAGCCCAAATAAGAGTGGAAATGATGAAGGTCTGTGAGTGAGGAGGGTCAGGAGACGGTAGGTTTCGCAATCCCCTCAATTTAGTTATTAAGTGTCTCAGTAAGTTTGTATGGGGGATGTTTGTGGCTGTGTGGTCCTCATTAGGGCGGGGGTAAATATCTTTTTTCCCTCTGGTCTGTGTCTCTGACTCTCTCTGTTGTTGGTTTTCCAGCATTCTTACAGTCTTTTCTCAAATCTAAAACCGTCACTTCGCCTTAAAGGAAGCAGGAGATTGGTGGGGAGGGATGACAAAAAAAAGGAAAAAACCGACTGAATTCCTGTAAATTGGTCAAAGCCCCTGCGAATGAAATCGAAGCAATTTCATGGTCTGGCCTGCCCTCAATATTATTTAAGTAATAGCCTGTTATTATTGAAGAGAGGGAGAGAAAAGCGAATGACTATTATCTTTATGTGGGTCCTTTAATTTTAATGCGCCACAGATTTATAGCTGGGCATTCCAGTGGGGAGGGCCCCTCCCTGCTCTTAAAGCGAGCGGGCGGGACACGACCGCAACGCTCTCACAACAGCCACTACCTTCTGACAAACAACCAAAGTCCCCACTTTCCCTCCCAACACTTCGTCCTGCCCTCCTCGCTGCTGTCAAACAGACCTCACGCTGCTCCTGACAGCCGGAGGATGCCAGGGAGAGCGCTCCACCCGTCAGAATAGCACACACATTTCTACACCCAACATCACTGTCTCTATTTATAATCTCTATTTTTCACCGTCTCACGTGTAAAATCTCGCTGAAAAGCTGCTAAACATTGAGCTCCTTGTGCCAAACTGTCAAAACCTGGATTACCGGAAAAAAGAGTTGACAAAAATCCAGATACAGTCATCTGAAGTTCATCCTGTTTTTTTTTCCACCGTAAAAGTGCCGTTTCTTTTGCCCCGAGTTTGGTTTCTCAGGCTGCATATGACTCATTCCTTCTTTGCTGAAACCGAAAGACCTATCAATAACAATAACAATGACAAATCAATAACCAGGCAGCCACAAAAGAAAGCTATAATTTGTTTTACATGTGGCGATGTATAAAACACACCTAAAAATAATATGCAAGTTAAAAATCAATAACCGTTAAGTCAGTAAAGGACAAAGACAGCGTTCTTGATGAAACAGTTTATAGTTATAGTCGATAATGGTTTTTGATTTAGGTGTTTGAATGCTTTGTTTTTCTTCTCTATAAAAATAAATTTCATGTAATGTTATAACAATGCTAATACATAAATTAGCACTTTTTAGTGATCTACACTAGCAGAATTAGCAATTAACAATTTAAGGCCAGAATATATTGTATATGTATAATATATTGGCTCAATTCCAGTTTCTATTGTTCTTGTTGTTGATGTAACTTCACGTCTGACGGGTGGAGTTCCCCAAGGATCAGTTCTGGAGCCTTTTCTGTTTGTTTCTTTATAACTATGCAGACGATACTCAGCTTCACTTTGCAAATCACTGACTTGATGCCTAAATTTCCTGAAATAACTGTTTTTTTTAATTGTTTTGGTGGTTTTTGGTTGTTGTCAGATCTGCACTTTGACATTTTATCACTTGTTTGGAAAGCACAAAACAGTTCTGATCTGCTTGTGTGATATTCACTATTATTTGTTCACTGTTTTGCTGAAAACAATGCACCAAATATCTGGAACAAACTTAAGTTTTTGCATTTATTGCAAAAAATTTGCAGTTAGTGTCCAATTAATTAGATTAAATTCATGATATTTTGTAGTATTTCTCCTTTTCATTGCCTTGTAGATATCGTTATAGTGTACATTTCAAATGGCCTTTTTCTTGACAGGTTCATGTACAAATAAACATGCCTTGTTTTATTTGGGTGCACCCTAACTTCTAAAACTAAACCCAATAATTTAATAGATTTACATAAACAGTTTGATTCATTATGGCCATTTTTTCTAACCTAGAGCCACAGTTACTGACCTAATCTGAGCACTAATCCCAAACATTACTTTGTCCTCTCTCCCTCCCTGAGGTGTGAATGAGGCTGGTTAAATAGTGACGGGGTGTCATAAGTTTGTAAATAAGAGACTTCCTGGCAGACAGGTGGTTGGCGTTTTACTAGAGCTAATCTTACACACATTAGATCAAAGGTATACTGGACAGGCAACAGTCTGAATGCGAGCCTTGGCGGTGGTTAATAGACCGTGGCGCTCTGTGAGCTGTGAAACGCTTGTTCTCACCCTCGGTTCATCCTGCAGCCCTGGCTACTGTGTGCCGGAGGGGTGTTTTATAATCTGTGTTGCTTCATACAAGGTGGCTGTCAAAAAGTACACAAATTCATCCGGATTTACGGCAAATAACGTACATGAATGCAGGTATTTATTGGCTGTCATTCATTAAGTGAATTGCTGGCTGCGGTCTTGATCAGGGGTCACTGTGCCCCGTTAATCAGCTCTTTTGTCTTTCTCGTCAGGCACTTCACAGGCCACCCCCGGCCCCGATGAAGGAGCACCGCCTGTCTCCGATGCGTGAGGAGCAGTTATCTGCCCCGGTGAACGAGGAGGGGTCACAGAATGTGGGGGCGGGGGCTGCAGGCGGATGTCCACCTGGCACAGTTGCCAGTGCCGGGAGCAACAAGAAGCCACGGTCACGCACTAAGGTACAGTATGTCCTCCGTCATCATCATCAGGGCCGATGAAGTCAACAGGTCAGTTGGTTTTAATTCACGTCCCTCCTGAATTCTAGATTTCCCTGGAGGCCTTGGGTATCCTGCAGAGCTTTATCCAGGATGTTGGCCTGTACCCAGACCAGGAGGCCATCCACACCTTGTCGGCACAGCTTGACCTGCCCAAACACACCATCATCAAGTTCTTCCAGAACCAGCGCTACCACGTCAAGCACCACGGCCGCCTCAAGGAGCTGTGTGAGGGGGCCGCCGCCAGCGGAGGTGTGGACGTCAGTGAATACAGAGAAGAGGAGCTGCTTTCGGGGTCAGAGGACCCAGAGTCCAGCGAGGACGGAGCGGAGGAGATCTACCAGTCCACAGAGGGGAGCAGTGGGAGCACAGGGGGGCTGAACCAGCTTCCGGCCTCCTCCTGCTCCAACTCCAACTCCAGCCAGTCGTCCTCAGGGACCAATGTTGCTCAGGAGGAAGGCAAGGACAAGGGGCACGGCCGGCCTGGGGGGCCTCTGGCCCCCGGGAGCTCCTCATCGAGCCCTAGAGAGCAGGCCGACTACCAGAGGTAGAGACTGACAAACGGAGAGGAGAGGACCGCGGAAAAGAGAGAGAGGGAGTGAAAACAAGATAAAGAAAAGGCCTGTAATAGTGAAGTGAGGGACTGGTCATGAATTGATGGAGGATGGTAACCAAGAAACCATTAGGCTGAAATACTGTACATCGCTGAAACGACCAGACGGACTCTTAATAGTGACAATCTCAGATGAGACATCTGTGAAAACCTGATTTGTGGTGTGAAATTACCTCAGCAAACATCAGCGGGCTCGCAGCGTGCTGTGACACAGCAGAGGTTGTGCAACTGTGAAAGAAAGTTTTCCCCAAAAAACATTTAAATAAGTCACTCAAACTCTCATTAAGACTATTGCTGCTCCCGCCTCCAACCTACAAACAGACACAAAACTAAATCTCCACGTGTCGAAAACCATCACGGAACTTTCTCCGAATCAGCCAACCGGCGGAAAAGACACTCAGAAATTGCTCCTGTTCCTCATCAGTCTGAGCACAGTCACATACTCCCTGCACGCTGGGCTGGATCCGCCCTGCTGAGTGACATTTATAGACTGGATCCTGGGTCCTTCCGAGACCTCTACAATCCTGTAAATCCTCAGGACACACACTGATGTTGCTAATGCTGTTGCCTGCCTGAGAGCGTGGATAGACGCCGCTCGCGTGTTCATCCACGAGCTTCATTTCATTGAGGAAAAAGGAAATGACCGCCCCACGCGTACTGCCCTCGCCTCACCGCCACGCTCCAGAATCACTACCGGTCCCATCCAGCACATAACTGTTCACAGTGACACTGATATTCTGTGGACGTGATTTAGCCTTGCCTCTGTCTCCGTCTCTCCTCTGAAGGCTCACAAACACTGTGAGGTTTAAAAAATGACAGTGGACAGTTTGGCAGGAGGACAGTGGCGCGACATTAAGAGGATGTGGCGTGGAGGGACACTCGGGGGCCGGTGTACCCACGACTCTGAACCCTTTTCCTGGCACCGCCCGCGTATATGTGCGGCGAGAAAAATGTCAAGAAAGGAAGGACAGAGTGGAGATTCAGCAACCAAACAATCAGTCACTTTATGTGCGGTAGTCCACTCTTCCTCTCCTCCCTCCATCTCACCCTCTCCCCCCTTCTCCTCTCTCTAATTGGTGCCCACAGTCTTGTGTTCCACCACACCTACCCGCACTTAAAACTTCACCAACCCTATTTATTGCTATCTTTATCCATGATTATTATTATTATCATTATTGTTATTATTGTTGTTATTATGGTTAGAATTGCTGTCATCGCGTGCCATTTTTAGTTTTTTTATTTCCACGGTTTTTAAAATATCGGTTTGTCAGAACTGGGAGCGGTTGTTTTGGGTAACGAGAGACATCGAGAGCGCTCTGCCCTGAAAGAAGAGGAAGAAGAGGAGCGGAGAGAGTGAAAGGAAAGAAAAAGAAGCAGTTACCGAGTGTTATTGGGTAAAAAAAAAAAGAAAAAAAGAAGTCCTGTCATGTTGTATTATGCCAATTTTTTATAGTTCTGTCTCCCAAAAATAGTAGAAATAGTTAAAGAAAGCGAAACTGGGCTATTTTGCTGCAGTTGATGACAATCTACTTTTTGAGCCATTAAAGAAAAGTGGCAGGTTTGACTCTGTTCTTCACTTTTGATGTCTGTAAATACCCGACATGGGATAAATTGTTATTGATATACTTTAATTTTTTATTTCGTGTTCGAGCCAGTTTGAAGTACCAGAAGAGTGCTGTTTCTTTTTGTTTTTCCTTTGGACAACTCAGTGAAATCAGTTCATTTCATTGTGCCAGGCAAATCCAATCACATGAGTATTTAAAAAGAATTCAAACTGTTTTTTTGTTTGTTGTCTGGTGCAGTTGTGTACAAGTATACAGTATGTTCAAAACAATATCTGAGAAGGGATAGCGTCTTGTTTGACAATCCTGATCGGCTGCTACGCTCAAACAGATGACCTGCCTTTTAATGATTACGACTCCAATCACTCCACACGGTAATGTTGTGCTTTTTTCTGTATGACAGGAATCAGGGTTAAGACTCTAATGCAGTTCCAATGAAATCATCCAGCGTTGAAGTGAATTAAAATTTGTGAATTCAAAAAAAAAAGGAAAAAATTGCCTCTTTTTTTATTTCAATAACATTATGACACTTTTTATGGCTCCTCAGACACACATATAGTCGCTGCAGGGCCAAGCCTTCCTCCAAGCCTATCAATTAAAAGTCTGTGTGAAGCCAAAGGGGCTGGCGTTTCTAATAAGGGGGGGGGGACAGTAATTCACACAGAAACTCAGCCAGCACTCTGCTGTCCCACTGAAAGCTGCAGAGTCCCACTTCACCCAGTCGAAAACATGGCGCCTGTCTGGAGAATAAATCCCACCGTCACTGAAGTTCACTTTTTTCATTGTTATTAAATGACAAATATATGAAAATGCAATGTAGAAAATGGCCCTGACGAGCAGCAGAATTACATATACAGACTTCACATAGATGTGAAGCGCAGAGCGCGCTAATTCTGGTGTGTTTTGAGCTAATTAAGCATTTTTTTAAGGATTGAGGTTGGTGAAATTCTATGTTTTTGTTATTGTTAACAAATCCCATGAAAATGCCTTTCAGCCTTCGCCACCCTGCCTGTGGCTCGCAGCCCGAAGCCAGTGTGACGTAGATATATATGAAAAAAAAGGCAGAATAATTTCCCAAAACAGCTGGACACTGTGGTAGTTAGCAAAGAGGAGTAAAATTGGGGGGGGACTATTTCCTGCCACGGATTAAGTGCAGCAGTGAGCAGGATCGAGTACGTGGGATCAACTCATAATAAACTCCAGCATCTGTGTTCGTGGTAATAAAGGAGCTCATGGAACAACAATGGAGGTCTATGATTCTAGTCTAAATAATAATAATAATAATAATAATAATACTACAGCCGGCCGCTGTAGTTTTTAGCACAGGTTACTCACACAGGAGGAAATGCTGCATCTGCTTGGGGACTATTTTCAGATTTGGTGCGTCAGGGAGGCTTTACAGCAGCAGGACAGTGTGGGATCGATTTAATAATAAACTGCAGTGTGTGAGGAACACGTCACCCGGTGCAAAAAGATGTGGCTCATTGTTTTTAATAGTTTCTGGACAACAATGGAGCTCTGTGGCCCAGAGGAAGAAGGCTTTGGCTGCACAGACAACACTTTTTAGAGGGATCATTTAATTGTTAGTTTTAGTCATTTCAGTGGAAAAATATAAAATATGACCAAACATATCCTTTAAACATGGCCAGTGGAGCTACGGCTTCAAGCAGCTACCGTAAAAAAAAAAATTTAAACAATTACACAGTCTCACGGTTTACAAGACAAACTGATTGATTTGATGAAACAAACTGAAGAATTAGCACAAAAGAAAAGAAGTCCGGTAACAACTCTGTCTTCTCGTGGCTTTTTAGTCACCGATTAATGAAACCGTTAGTCCAGAGATAACCCGGGGAGTTTGGTACATTAACTAACACGCATTAGACTAGTCTACTAAGAAGGGCCTAGCTCCAGTCTAACATACTGTTTATCTCGTCATTCATTTTATTACATGAACACGGCTGTTAGTGCAGAGATGCCCCGCGATTACAATCATTTTAGGCATCAAATCCAAAGCCTGTGACTGGCCCTCAGGCCGCGTTCAGACCAACCTGAGCCCTGCATGAAACAAACGCAGCCCTCTCATTCATTTGAATGGTCGGTCTAGCGCCACGGCGGGGGCTCCGACAAAACAACACACAGTTGTCCAGGAGAAAAAAGTTGAATCTGGCTTAACTTTTTGCACTACAACGCAATACGACGTCACCCAACAGAAAGATAAAATAGTTGCTGCCATGATAGCTTGTGGTTTGTCTGTTCTGTAAAAACAAGATTTTTCTTTTAATTGGAGAGAAGAAACTACGAGGACACAACTCAACCAAGGCGGGACGTGTGTCAAATTTTAAATGGGACAGCATCTATGCATCAATCAGGATCCATGTGGCATCAATAAAATCAACTTGAGTAAACAAGTAAAATAAAATAGCTCATCTGAATCTGACGGGCTACCTCCGAACAATCACACACGCTTCAATTACCTCTGTGAATAGTTTCGGCTCTGATGAGGTGTGGCAGAGCAGAACAATCTTGGTGTTTAACCTGCCACTAGGGGTTGGGTCAAGCATTTGTGTGTATCTGTGTGTGTGTGTGTGTCCGTCTTCAGTAAACAATAGAGCCTAAGTGTTGGTGATGAGCCGGAGGGTCGAGGTCGTCCTGCAGAAGCGTTTTCCACTTAGCTTGTCTTCTCTGACTGAAGACAATCAGCTCACGCTGCGACTCTGCCGCGGCGGGATAATTATACCTGCTGAGATACACCGATGTCTCTCTGTGGCTTCCCCCAAAATAACTGTCTGCCCCCCCCCCCCGCTGTATGCTTCTGGAGGCTAACGAGGCTGGAACTGAGCTGACCAAGATGCAAGAGGAATGACAGAAAAATGAAAGAATTTACTGGTGCTTCTTGAAACGGAGCAGCTGTTCAAGTTCTCTTCTCACTCATTTAATCGGTACATTTGATATTTTCATTATCCAGCAAATAGAAACCTGTCTTCTTCTTCCTTTCAGCATGAATCATTCTTCTCTGAGAGTTTATGTTTAGCCGTCCAAAAGTCAACCTTGGAATGACTCCTTTCATGATGTTCAAAGGCTTCCAGACTATTTCAGAGCGCCTAGTCTTTTGAACAATGTTGTGCATTGTGTATAAACTTAAATAGGGCTTGGCTTGAGGGAGGAGGGGGGGCAGGCTGGGCCGAGTCAACTACGTGGCCACAGGAACCAAATATTGCTTCATTTGTACATGTATGCAATCAAATAAAAACCAGGAATGGAAAAAAATACAACCCAAGAGGCTGTTTTGGGTGGAATTTACTGGAAATTGTTGATGACAATGCAGCTTCCTGTGTTTATACAGTAAAGGAATACACTGTTAAAAGCACTATTACCAAAGATGGGTGCTGTGGATGTTCCAGGAAATTAAAAAATAAACTTTGACAAGGGATTTCCTGGCCAAACAGTCAATCTGAGTTTTCATTAAAAAACGGCCCAAACTAATCGACCGCAAACTGAATAAAGGAGAATATTATGCAAGATAAAGCTAATAAGTGGCCAACAACTCACTCTGAATGGTAATGCTATTCAAACCTGCCAATCCTTCTGCAAGCAAACTGGACTGAAAATTGTATTACTAAAGGAGGCCTCTGTGGATGTTCTGGGAAATTAAAAAACAAACCTCATCAAACTGCCGCCTGGCCTCCTCAAAACTGATAAACACTGAGACGCACATTTTCCTTCTAATGGTCCAAACTCATCAGTCTAAAACCCACCAACAGATATTATGCAAAATAAGCCTTTTAAAGGGACAACAACTTAATCTGAATGGAAATGCTATTCTCACCCGCATAATCTTTTGCCAGCAAACAGAACTCAATGTTCTGATTAAGAAGTTATTTCCTCACAGTGATGATGTTTGTTCCAGTAATAATATTTGTGGGCCTGTCGCTGCTTCTTCTTCTCTGGACTCCTCCTCATAACGGTTAGTAAAATGCATATTACATCTACATCTATCGCGGCATGGCAGTGCAGTATTGTCGCCTTACAGCAAGAAGGTTCTGGGTTCTGCCAAAGACATGCGGCTTCAAGGCTTTAGGAAGTCCGGTGACGTAGTAAAAAGAGTGACAAAGTCCTGGTAGCAAGAAGGTTAGGGTGGATGAATGGGTCAAACACCGGACTTTCACCCAGGAGACTGCTGTTTGTGTCCTGTGTGAAACTTAACTTACTATTTTAACCCAAACCATAATCTTTTCCTAAACTTAACCAAGTGGTTTTGGTGCTTAAACCTAACCACACTGTGACAGTTTCACAATGTTAACTACATATTAGAAAGGTTTTCTGGCAGTACTACGGTCGCAGTTTGGCTAAATGAGACTACAGAGGCTGTCAGGGACGTTAAACGTCGTCACGCCGAACACAAACTCATCTACTCACTCGTCCGCCTTCACAGCCTCGTTGGGTTTAAACTGCAAACTGTTCTAACTCAAACTTTCCCAAAGGCTTCTGTAGAAGAGGGAAGCGCGCAAAATCAGATTACAAGACTGTCTTGCTGAACAAAACGTGTATCATAAACTGTTGTTTGGCACAGAGCTTATTTTCTGCAATAATTCATAATCCAATGGAAAAATTCCATTGGCTTTTGTGGAGGGAACCAGGGCGACCAGGGTCATCCCTGCAGCACTCTATTAACCTTATGTAAGTGCTTGTAGAGGCGAGTTTCATACTGAACTGAGCATTACAGCTTGGACGAGCAACAGACTCAACGTACTTCTGAACTGAGGACTCCATCCACACTAATACATGTTCATTTTAAAACGGCGTTTTAAAACAAAAACAATCCCCGTCCACACGAGCGTTTTATCACCGTTTCAGAAATAATCTCATATCACATGACCATTCACGTGCACGCCCAGTGTAAACAGGAAGCCGGTTTTCTGCTCTGCGGTTGGTCGCTCAGTTATCTGCAGAAAATACTACGAACGAAGAACAGCGATGGAGGAAAGAGCAGAGATTTCTCTGCTTGGACTGACGACCAGGTGGAACTGTTACTGAAAGGAAGTGTTGTGATTCACTATTAATGCTGGTGGTCAAGGGTCATGTGACGAATCAGGGAAGGACACGTCGTGGCTGATAAGACCCAATCAGGAAGTGAACGTGGGCGTCTGCGTCATCGTTTGTGCCCGTCCTTACTAAAACACACTCCAGAGTTTTCAAACTAAAACGGGGTCTGCAGCGTTTTAAAAGGTCTTTGTTTTAGGGGTTAGAGAACGCCGGAGTAGTGTGGACGCTGGGCGTAAACGCAGCAAAACGAAAACGTATCAGTGTGGATGCAGCCTGAATCAGCGCTAATCATCGGGCCGTGTGAGCGGTGACGTGTTCACTTGCTGTCATGGATGTTTCATTGCGGCCGTTTAAGCTTAGCAAACTACAGAGTCAGTGACTACGAATCCTTGAACTGAACTGAACGAAGTGATTCGAATCAGCGAAGTGATTTCACCTCCATATATCAGTTTTCTCTCACGGCACTCCCCCTTTCTCACCCCCACCCCCCTACATTACACTCCAACACACAGCCTCTCTGCTCTGCAGCTTTGCGGTAAGCACCTCTGGTTTTCATTCAGTACCACCCGTCCCCTTCTCCTTCCACCTCATCCCTAAATCTCCTAATTCAACTCATTATTCGCTCAATTGGTGGGCTTTAACCCCTCCTGCCTCGGGTCCTATAGAGCTGGTAGTCATTAGCAGACAGGATTTGTGACGGAGCGGAGCAGGGGGTAGCAGGCCAAAACCCTCTCACACACACATGCAGTGTCATAAAGCGCCTGAAGAGCCTGCGGGGTGTCGCTGCAGTTAAACACATATCAGCCTCCAAGTGTTGAACAGCGGCTCCGTCAGAAGTTGGATGGGAGTCAGGTCTGCTCGGTTAGATGCAGCAAGACCACCCAGAGGTCTGTGGTTCTCAGAGATGCTAGCTGCAGTCTGCTGCGCTCGGCTGGTGTGAGCTGAGCATCCATCTGGGGTGATGGCTTCTGGGAAGTCTCTGGGGAAACCGGCCGCTAATTTGACCTCTCTTTGAAAGGATTTTTAAATTTATTGTTAAGCTTATAGCGTTTTGTTGTCCACTGGCAGATGTGATAACAGTCACTGAGATGCTCTTTCACTTTCATCTAGATCACAAAAAATGCAGCAGACAGTAAACCCATCTCAACCCATTTTACACATATTTCTGTATGTGAAATAGAGCTTAACTATTATTTGGGTAAATCCATAGAGAATGTTACAGTAACTGGTACAAGTCCTCCAAATTAAACAACAAAGTGGTCTGCTCCTTCCAAAACACTGTTTCTGATCTGACACTGCTTTGAACTGATCTTTTTACAACAATGGATCAATACATGACTACAATATGTGTTGTAGAAGAGTTTGCTTGTAGTGAGAAGCATCACCTGACTCTGCAGTTTCCCTCAGCTCCACTTTCAGCTCATTGTTTCGGTTTTCTGGCCGTATAGCCAAACCCCCACTGTCCACTCCCTACTCAGCACCAAACTCCAGACAGACAAACTGAAGAGCATAGTGGAGCTTTTCACAGCTACAGAGCCGGATATTTCCCTTCAGGAGTTGGAATATTATGAATTATTAGAAGTTATATGAATATTGGATTTACATTCACAAGGTGGCCAGAAACACGAGTCCAAACGAATGATAACGCTACTCCATGTGAGTCAATGGGAAACGGTTTGCTAACATGTCCACCACTTAAAAAGGTGTGTGTCCACAGCTTGTGGACAAAAAATCAGTTATTGCAGGTTTGGGCAGGTTTAAGCACAAAAAAGACTTGGTTAGGGGGCAAAGATCATGGTTTGGGTTAAAATAACTACTTGGTTAAGGTTAGAGGTCCTTTGTCGCCATGATTAAAATAACAATTACTTTGTTAAAGTCAAGCCCCACAAGAACAGTGCTGGGCTGTGAGGCGATTTTAGCCATTTAAAATATTAAAAGATTTCTGGTTTCCATGAGTGACTGTGTCGATGATGAAACACCAGGTTATGTTGGAAATCAAAGCATTTTTCAAGGAGGATATTGGAATTCAAGCATATTCCTAACCTTGAAAACATAACGGTTAAAATTAAGCATTTTCCAAACTTTCAAGACTTTGTACGAACCCTGTTTATGGCATTCGTGTGTGCAGGGAGCCAACAAGAAGTCAGCCGGCTCGGTCTACGGTCTACGGACACCTCGTCAGCAACTTTCATAGCAATGAATGGGGCGCCATCTTTGAACGCGGCTTCCACTTCTCCTCAGTACAGTCATGGTTAAAGTCGGGGAACGATCGTGGGCACAGTTAAGAAAACAACACTGACCTGGAAACAGGAAGTGAACCGCAGGGTCCCGTTTCAAAGTCTGACATTTTGTTGAGCCCTGACCTCCTCCCTCTTCGTACTTTGTGGCTCTATGACAACAACACACTATTTCCTCCTTCGCTCCCGACGGACACGAGCCCCAACTCCTCCGACCACAAGAATCACTTGAATGTAAACATATGTCAGCACCCGACTAGCATTTTTCTGTCAGGCATGTGGTCATTTGTTGTTGGCCTGTGCTTCTGTTTGTGTGTGTGAGGGACAGCGAGATTGACAGGTGTCTCGATACCCAGGGCCCTCAGACAGCTGTGAGGGCACCACTGCAGGGTATTAGGCCATATAGAGGGATGATTAGAGGACATTAGAGGTGAAGGGGGGGGAGACGGGGCACAGCTGTTGCTGCTAACTATTATTACACACAATGCACCATCAGGGGGGAGGCTCTCTGCCGAGTGGGCTCACACACCTGTGGCCTCCCGCTGCGTTCAGGAGAGATGTGTGGATGTCAGATCGGCTGTGGGAGTCAAGAACGTACATATCACCCGATATTCCAGCATGAACAAGGCAAGTGTTTACACACGACAGACCACAGAATCACAGGCAAAAAAACGTTTTGTCCTCATGCTTTTAATCGATATGAGACCCAATCAGACCCAATAATGTCCTGTTAGCTGGAGTAAGTGATGGAGGCAAGATGTGAGGAAGAGTAAAGGGGAGAGACTTTTCATGGAGCAATCGCCCACGGGAGTCCCGCACATGGAGCCGCAGAGTGCAGCTGGTGGGCTCGTGGCGTGGCAACGCTGTACATCAACGCTAATGCACCGGAGAAACAGAAGGCAGCGGCGGCAGTCACTTGAGGGGCAACATGGAAACAAACAGTAAACAGCAGACATTCAATTAGCCAAATGTTACGGCGAGATTAACAACTGCTTGTCAGGACTGAGCCTTTCATCGGATCCTCAGCGAATATGGCTTGTGACATTTCAAGTCGATCAGAATACTTTCAGATGTTGCTTTGGGAGACGGAGCGAGTACGACTGGAAACCGCAGTTGTGTTTGTTTGATTGGACATGTGTGTTTGAGAGAGTGAATTAATTTGATATGAAGCACAGACTGAGCCTGCTGAAAACTGGAAACATGGCCGTTTCATCTGTAAAACCTTGTGTGAATTAAAAACGGCACGGGTCGCACAGGTTCAGATTTGTCTCATCCAATCTGGGACTTTGTCAGGCGAGCTCTTCAATACGATGAGGCAAACAGCTGCTGTGATTAAAAATAAATCGCACTCAGCATTTCTCTAAACCCTGGAATAACTAATCTGGACTGGGACATGAAATATACATGAGGGCAAATGTAATGATTTCATCCATCAAAGGATTTACTCCAACACTTTAAACCAAAGTCCTGGATACACACAGAGAGAGGATTGTTCCACCGGAGCAGCAGCCGAGCAACGAAGAAGATAATATTAGCTTAAGGAGTCACCTGAGGAAGAAGTCACTCAGCGTTTGTCTGTGGTTGTTAGGTCTTTCCCAGCATACATAAAGTGGCTCAGATCTTACATTTGGCTGAATTATATAGTCATTTTTTAAATTATCTCACAAACATCACGGTTTCCTGAAAGAGATAAACAGCTATTGATTGGGCTGTGTCTGGTCTGGTCTGATTCTGACGAAACAAACGATGCATCTTGTTGCTGATTGGTTTTGGTGTTTCTGCGCCATTAGTAGGAGATGTGTAGGCTGTGTCAGAGTCTGTCAGAGGATCTGGTGGGAGATGTCACACAGTGGATCAAGCAGGGAACATCAGGGGCCATAAGATCAGGCTTCGGTCCCCCATCACCCTTCACCTCTCCCTGGGCCACAGCTCAGTCTCCCTCAGGCTGTGATGGTGGGTGGGTAGGACGTCTGGCGCGCTGGGTGAGCAGAAGCAGGTGTAGGACAGCGCAGCCTGGGGCCGTCCCCGGGTGCCGGCCTCCGCCCGGCCCAAAGCTGATGCTTCCTGACAGAGAAGCTGGAACAACTGCTGGAATGAGGCGGCGATGAGAATAGCAAAGCAGACCTGGTGAGCAGAGACTGTTGCTAATGAACAAACCTCAGCCAAAGTCAAGCCAGTCCCCTATTTTGATAGGACAGCAATCTGTGTATAGAGTAGCAATCACAGTGTTAATTGTACTGTAGTCTCAAAGAAATGCTGTAAATGTGTGTTAAAAGGAAGTAACACAAAAAGAAATAGGAGTAGTGAAAGCGTGAAAGTTCATTGGAAACATAAGCTTAACCCAAGTTGCACCTATTAGCTTGTGGATGTGCATGTGGTTATAAATATCGTATAATTATCAGCTAACTCTGCAGTTCCCCTCAGCCCTACAGAGCGTCTCAGAGTCTTTCAGCTCTGCGTTTTTGCTTTCATAAATCAATTATTTTGGTTCTGTCTCACTGTTTTCATCAGGGTTGCTTCCAGACGCAGCAGGCAGCTGTTTTCAGTTATCTTCAAACCCACTGTACGCTACCTGCCCAACACCTAACGACAGACAGACAAAGTTGGCTGGTGAACAGAGTGGAGCGTTTAGCAGCTAAAGATCCAGATATTTTCCTCAGGAATTGGTGGAGACCAAAAACAAAAGTGAATATTGGCCAGAAACACGACTTGTTGCTCCATGTCTGCTGGATGTGTAAAATGTGTAAAAGCAACTGTTTGCTACCAGGTTTGTCATATCAACTTAAAAGGTGATGGTTCATCAATATTGTGTTTACAGCGTGTTCCTGCTGCCCCTAGGTGGCCAATCAATCAAGTCAATTAGTGCAGCTTCAAGACTTGCGTTAAGATCATTTCGTCAAAGTAGTTATTTTGGTAAAAACTAAATCAACTGATCTAAGTTGGATTCTTTATTTAGACGTCTGTTAGTAGTTTGCTTTCTCCTCCTTTTTCTGTACTAAAGACCAATAAACAAGTTTAACAAGAAAAGGATTATCCGGATAAACCTATTTACTGTAACTAAACTAATAAATGACACTGCATTTGTCACTCTACTGTATGAGACTTCCAGTTGACTTTGGGTCATGTTTGTCAGCACAAAAAAATCTGTAAAAATGGTGATAAATTGGCAGAAACATCACTAAAGTCACCATTACAGACCCTTTCATTTAGTTTAAGGGGTGTTTTTCCCAGCAGGTGTTACAGCAACATTAATGGCTCCGTTCTATTCAAGTGACAGTGTGACAGCGATACCAGGACCCTGAAATTGAAGCAGCTAAATGGAATTCAGCCATCATTAACTTGATTATTTAGCTGTGCTTTTCCTGCTGTGACATGTCAAAATGTCTTCCATTAAGAAGGTGTACTAGCAGCTGAAGTGAACAGCATTAACATTTTGTCTTTTTATTTTGCTGTATTCAGTAAACTTTCCTGATTTTAAGTATCCTCTGAGTCACATTTATACTTCCTGGACTTTACTTTTGGTGATCCTGATGTTCCAGATTGTTTGAAGCCTCACAGACACGTCTCATATCTGCCCTTTTAATTTCACGTCTTTACATTAAGTACCCAAAACGTGACGGGCAGCAGCTGTCAGTCAGTAACTACTCGTTTCAGCCTTTGCAACCTGGTGGTGGTGAATTCTCATTAGGCATTAACTGCATCAGTAGCCTATTGAGCAGCATGTCCTGGTTGAATGGACATCTGTCACTTATTCTCTCTGTCTGTTTATCTTAATACATCCAAATGATCATTCTGTAGACTGGCAGGACAACAGCGTCCCTGCACCTCTGCTCTCCTGCTATTCATTCGGAACAAAGACAAACAAGAATCATTCAAATATTTACTTACTGTGAAAATAAGTAATGAGCTCTGTGTGTGTGTGTGTGTGTGTGTAATAATAAAATAAAATCAAGATGAGCATGCAGCTTCTACATTGCATGCATTTTCCTCCCCAAGAAATTATCATTCAAATCTTATCACATCACATCACGTCACACACACACTTGCAGACATCAACATGGACACGCAGTGGATTCAATATTCATCACCACAAGCTGTCACGCGACGGGCTCCTTCAGGTTTAATCCATCCAATAGTTCAATAAATACCAAAAAGGAAAAGTCAGAGGATCACCAGTCAGTAGGGATTTATCTTCTGGGAACCATGACTACCTGTAGGCTACAAGACTTTGGTGCCAATCCATCAAGTAGATGTCGAGATATTTCACTGAATAAGTGAAAACTTTGACCTGCTGGTGGCGCTAGAGGAAAAGTCAGAGGATCACCAGGATTTATCCTCTGGGGATCATGAATGTCTGCACAAAATTTCATGGTAACCCATCAAATAGTTGTTGAGATATTTCAGTCTGGACCAACCGACAGATGGAACAACATTACCAACCAAAACACATTCAAGAAATCTGTTATTTAATCTTTGACCTATAACCTGCCTTCAGTCACATTTGTGCCACTTTATTCTGTATCAGCAGCAGAAGTTTGGTTTTGTGTACGTGTTGCACCTCAGGTCTCACCTCTGCGTAAGAAAGGTGTATTAGCTCACCTGCTCAGCAACAATACAAGCCATCTCCACTGTCACGCTAAATTAGCCTTCATTGGGCAACACACACACACACAGACAGACGATAGCAGTGATTGGGTGATGACAGCGGCGATATGACTGCACCTCTGTCTGCTGGGTAGCGATGCCTGTCTGTTGATGCCAGCGTGGATAACATTCACAGCTCCGCTCACACGAGTCTTTCATCCACTCCCATCTGGAACAGGGACAAACACACACACACACACACACACACACAGACTTCCTCTCACTTTGTTTGTGTGTTTTCCAATGTTAACCTTTAACTCGTGTTACTATATACCAGCGCAGTTTCACAGAGAAGCTTCCAAAGGCTGCATATTTGAATAATGAAATACTCTTCTTCTTCTGCTTTTCAGCAGCATGCGTATGTGAGGGAGTCGTTGTGTGTGCGTGGGCTGCTGCCCCGCAGCAGATCTGGGAAGGCCAGATGATATCGAGGGCTGGAGTGACCGCTGACTGCTGGAACTCGGCCACATGTGACACCGGATATGAGCTAAAGGTGAGCGGGGGGGGGATATGTTTTTATTATTTCCCAAATGTATCCTGGTCTGCTTACATGCTAACATACCCCCACATCACCTCGCCAGCAGTGGTGGAAAGTAACTAAGTACATTTACTCAAAAACTGTACATTTTACTTCTACTTCTACTATACTACATTTTAGAAATATTTCACTTTTACTCCTACTACTAGGGAACCTTGCAGATTAAGATTTTACATTAAAAACATTGGATTAGTTTATAAAATACACTGCAACCTTTTTGGCTGGTGACCCCTCACACAAAAAAGCAGAGTCTAGTTGGGACCCCTGTCATATTTAAATGAAACCCATTTGAGACATCTTCGCTGGAACTCACACACATCTGAAACAACAGCTCAAGGCCCAAAGACGTAAAATTATTTATTTCCCAAAAAAGCAGAGATTAGTCTAAAAAAAAAAAGAATATTAATTTTGTGCAGAATTTTTGTTTTTTCTTCTTTTCTACCCGATTACTGATCTCAGGACCCCCCAGATTTATCATGTGACCCTTTGGAGGGGGCAATCGCTGGACTCATTTACCCAACTGAACATAAAGTAATAATAATATAGATTTGGCTCTAACCTATATTATTATTATTTTGTTTGTTTCTTAAATTTCTTAATCAAATGTATTACTACTAGTCATTTATTCATATATCTATCTATCTATAGATAGATAGATA
>LKNJ01004553.1:0-30838 GCA_002120245.1 Maccullochella peelii
AGGAGCTAAGCGCATCATAGGAAGTCTCCCGGCAGTCTAGGCCTATAGCAGCATAACTAAGGGCTGGCTCAGGGCTCATCTGCAGGTAGTATTTGTGTGTGCATGTGAGACAGTAAAGCTTAGTCTGCATAACTGTAAATGTTAGTGATGTCAGATTTCTGCGTAAGTAGTTTTAGAAGTGGAGTTGTAGTTTTCCTGCCAGGCTCCAGTTGGCTCCAGCATCTCCAAACAGATCTATATCTCTGCCCTGCCACTGTTCTGGCTCAATGGTTTACTAAGCCTGGGAATCCCCTGCTAATGTTCCAGTGGGCCCAGACACACTCATTTAAAACATATGGCAACATAGTGGGAGATCGTGCCTCTTAGCATGCACAGCCTCACTGGTTGAAAACCTTTCACACAAACTCTCACAACTGGTTGTTGTTGTAGATCAGTAAGGGTGTGTGTGTGTGTATACACGTGGGGATGTCTGTGGGTGAAAGTCCAGAGTTTGCAGTGTCATGAAGGACAACTTGTTCTACCTGCATATATGAGTTTTCAAGTTTAGAGTTTTGAAGCACATTCCAGGTCCTGCAATTGATTATTTTTCTCTTTTTTTTTTTTTTTTTTTTTAAAGGAAATTTAAAAAGTTTTGACAGCAGTTGGGGATTTACGTCACTGAGACTCTAAAGGATATTACTATACTCCGAGTCTGCAGTCGTCTACAGCTCAGCTGTAATGGTTCAGGGAAAAACACATCTTTTTTAGTGAATTTTTTGCACAAACTGTGGCGACTGGTCATGTCGTGTACAATTTCAACAGCATTGGTCTGAATAGGCTTTTAATATACTTGACTAACGTGCTTTGATTTTTAACTAAAAATTACATTTAAAGGACTAGACAATTACATAAAATGAAAATAAATTCCTGATGAATAAAAATGAGTTGAAAGCATCTCCCAACACCTTTAAGAGCGCAAAAGAGAGCCAGGAATCGAATCATCTGTCAAACAGGCAACAATTATAGGTGTACCAGAATTTCATGACGGAGTGCTCAAAAAGACAATCATAAAAGACAACAGGCAAAGAAAATAATTTTGACTGCTTCTAAGAGCCTGGCAGGAGAGTTTATGTGATTGAGAGACGAGCTAGACAAATTACGATTTACGTTGGAACTAATGAAGTAGTCACTTTACGAGAGAAAAGACTTCATGGATGAGGCCTATGTTATCCTTGGAGTAATAATCTGGACTAATATCTGAGGAAAACATAACTTATTATCTGGGTTGTTTTTTATTCTGAGTCAAAACAAACCAGCGTGGTCACACTGTCAGTATATAAGTGTTTTCTTTAGGAGATAATCTAGCCAGAGTGAACATTTGAGACAAATCTGCTACTAGCTTGTTAGCCAAGTGAGCTGGCTTGTTAGCCATTAGCCAGTGGTCAATGGACTTTGTAATGTTTTATTTTGAAACTTTGTATTAGCAATGCATTGCGAATCCTCTCACCTGGAGTGGTTTCCTGTTTTGAGTGGAGAGTGCTCTCAGCACCCACTCTGTTTTGGTGCTAATGGACAGGGCATTATGCAGGAGAACGCATCCTCCCACCAGCCACATTCAGAGCACATCCTGCCACTGAAAAGTTCATTATTTGAAAAAATGTCCCATGTCTTTTCCCTGCAGCTGCATTTTATAAAGCTTTAAATCCCAAGGGACAAGACCCACTTACACAAGTGTCACAATCAAAGCCACAAACACACACAATGAGAGGCATTAGCAAAAAGCAAGTCACTCTCTTTATGCTTTGTGTATTGAGTCTCCATTGTGTGATACATCCCACGGATTCCCAGTTTATGCTCAAATGTTGAATGTGAAGTATTTCATTTTGCGATGATCACGTATCACAGTGTTTTGTAGCATTCTCACTGTGACATACTTGTCTGTTTGATTCTGTAAACTTGGAGTTTAAATCTGCAGGAGCACTGTAGGCGTTCTTGTTTCCCATTAATGCTGGAGTTTTCTTTAATATACCTTCTACATGTTGCCAAACTACTCCGTGATGAAAAGGACCAGACATTTCATTTGTGTACCCCAGAACCAGACTCCCCTCTGTCCGCGAGAGTGTTTTACGCCACTTTCAGAGCAGGCTGTTTCTTGTCCTGAACAAAGTGGAGGTTACATTTGGATAGGAAAGCAGCACAGAATGTCCCCGTCACCTGCTAATGCTTTTCATTCTTTCGCGAGTGAGAGAGAGAGAGACTTCACTTGAAAAGTTGGCAGTGAAAATTGGAGGCAGGAGACGATGGAGCTGTGAACTGGCAGAGCAGAAGAGGCACTTGCAGGAGCACTGATCTGAGCTAAGAGGTTATATGTCTAGTTTGACTGAGTCTGGTTTGAGTGTAATGGTACAAATGAACAGGAAAAAAAACTGAAGTCATTGTGACAGAGAACAGAGCTGCATTCTGTACTCATCCTTCAAATCTCACAACTTCTCAAAGGCCGAAGTGACCAGTTTCACTGAGTACTGAAGCAAGAGAAACTACATAAGAAAAACATGACTGATGTGCAGTTTAATAATTGATTTTTAGAAAAATTATGCACATATTGTATATATTGAAGTATCCCATGTGTTTTATATAACATTTATTATGTAATGTTGGCCAAACTCTCCAGGTTTTTTGTGCCTCAAAATGAGGATGAAAACAACCCAGAGGTATTTGATATGAGAGGGGTGTAGTTTAGCTAGTAATTGTAAACACATGCCTTTGTGCACCAAGCCTGCAGCTTTTCTGTAAATAGTTCCTGATGGGTTTTTTTTATGTAAGAACTTGACTGGAAATATTTCATTCTGCCGATTTATTTTATTGACATCATTAAAAGTATAATTTAAGGAAAATGGAAGTGTATCTGAACAGAAATGCCACTGATAAGTTTTTAGGTAATTTAGAAACAGTGTCACCCTTACATAATGCATTTTATTTTAGCTTATTAAAGAAACAATGTGACATTTGGGGAAATACACTTATTCACGTTCTTGCTGAGAGTTCGATGAGAAGATTGATACCAAATATTGGTCAGCCAGCAACTGGTTAGCTTAGCCTGTAGCACAAGGACTGGAAACAGGGAAACAGCTAGCCTGGCTCTGTCCAGCAGTAACAAAATCCGTCTACCAGCACCTCTTAAAACTCACTAATTAACACGTTATGTCTCATTTTTTTAACTTGTGCAAAAACCAAAGTGTAAAAGCGTCAACTCACCATTGCACGAAGGGGCTATGCGCCTGACTATTTCTTGGCAGGAAGTAGTAACTTCCTGGAGTCTCCACTGGTTGGCAACTGGTCAGAAGCTAGAATTAGTCTGGCACGTAACTTCTCGTAAAACGGTGAATTGTTGTTTAAGTTTATATATACAGTTCAACCGGAAAATGTTCTGCTTAGTACATGCCTTGTTCACAATTCTTTAAAAAACTAATTTAAGGGATTCTTATCAAAAATGATTATGTGTTATGTTGAAAATCAGTATCGGTATCAAACAATTCAGTATCTGTCAGGCTACAAAAGCCTAGCTGCAGTATTGTTTGTAAAAATTCTAGTAGCAATATATAATGTTAATTAACAAAAAGTCAATTGTGTCACATCTCTTCATTTTTAATCACAAAAACCTGTTGCATAGGCTTCTGTTAACACTAGCTTTACTGTCTGTCATGTCACATATTATGGCCATCATGACACTTAGTACATTCTTATATTAAAATCTGTGTAAATGTTCTCTTTTGACTGTGCTCACCCTGAACGTGTCTCAGGGCACGTAGACCCAGTGTATGTCTTAAAAATTATAAATGCTCCACAGGGGCCACAAGTCCCCAGCTACCAAACCAACAGACTGTATAAAACTGTGTGGACAAGCTACAGCTGCTGAATATAGGTCAGTAATAATATCAAAGCATGATTCAGAGAATCTGCTGCTCCCACTAGGTTTGATCAAGCTGCAGAGAGAGACAGAGAGAGACAGAGAGAGAGATCATCTACAATATGAAGCATAATTATTCTACACAATTTTCCCACATGCATTTATCTGCACCAAGGGAGCAGGCAGAGCTCAGCTGATAGTAAAGTTCACCAATTTATTAATGTGACTTTGTATTTTTTTACAACATTGACTGCCCCGCAACAGCTTTGTCTGTCCTCTATCCCCATATGTTTTAAGCCAATGCATTTCTCCATTAATATTTAATCTACAGTAGGTTTCCTCAGGCTTGGCCAATACTAAGAATAATCTCAATTCTGTGTGCGCATGTACACATGCGTGCAAGGAAGGGTTCATTCCCATTCATCCTCGTGTCCGGTAGGAATGAAACATCATTGCACCGGCTGTTAGTCAGTATATAGAAAAGGACATTTTGTACTTTCTTGAAGCAAACACTGCCCAAAAAAATAAAACTGTACACCCACAGGATAGAACTGGCCCTTACCCAAATCTCACTTCCCCTCTTTGGGATTCTCACATTCTTTCTCTACTTCTGACAAGTGCAGCTCCTCTCCTGTAGCTCAGTGTACTTTGAACATCTGGTCCCAGTTCAGAAACCTGTTTTACACAGACACCTTCCATATATTTTGTTACTGCCATCATCTCTTTGTAATCCAGTATTTTACATATGGCAAAAGTGTTGGACGAATAAAATAAATACTAAATTACTAAATTGTAATAATTATTATATGCAAGGACTTACTTAGATCAAATTTTTCATACAACCTACAAATACAGCAGGACTGTTTCTGGCACACGTTAGTCAAGTATGCCAAAACTAGTGACCCTTTATTTCACTGTGCATTACATAATATATCTATTATACTAGACTAAAACTTTTCTTGTCAAGGTAATAATATTAACAAATCCCACAAAAGGTCTTACTTATGTGTACACACATATGTGAATACAAACACTTGTTGAATGAAGCACTGTGTGTCATTTAGCTACTTCAGAGTTGGTATGTTGGCAGAACAGGGTTCTGAGTTGGCACAAGCCTCTGGCACTCCAACATGCTTCGACACACCTGGACCAGCTCTCTTCCTGTTTTTGGCCACAGCGCTGTTTGCTCAGCAAACGTGGACTGAAACTGAGTTGATGCTCACTTTCCTAAATGTACAGCCCAAACATGCATATGAGTGAGGCATTTCACCTCTCGTATAAAAGTTCCAGACCATGCAGAGGGATGAGTTTCAGATTCAGAGAGACACTCTTTTTAATCACCAACACAGAACGTGATTGTGTTTTACAGGCAGATGTGTTACACATGGTTTCTGACTTTTCTGCACCTGCATGTTCAAGTCATCCTATGAGTCTTGAATCACTTGAATGAGTCTCTTTATGAAATATTTGTGCCATGTGCTACCTTTCTGCTTGGGTTTGGTTGTTGTCAGTGACACCATAAAGGGGCAAAGCAAAATTCATTCATGTGTCCTTGCAGAATTAGTGGTGCTAGAAGCTTGGAAAGGCCTAGTTGGCAAGCTACTGTGGCTAGTGAGCTAACCTGCCAGTTAGTAAGCTAGCTCGCTCATTTGCTAACTGTACAATAAGTAAACATATTATTCAAGATACGTATTTGTACCTTGGCTCCTGTCTCACAACTGAAAGCAAACCATGCCTCTGCCATGGAGCAGTTAATTCTCTGACAGAGCAGGTGCATATAAAAAAGGATGGTGGTTACAAACCAAATGTATCACAAAACTGAAATTCAAAATATTGTGTTGCCCATTATCATGAAAACCTGTTTCTTTCTTCAGACACACCTTCTGGCAGTATCGTAAGGAGAACCCTCAGACCAAAGTAGGTGAACCTCCTCCTGACGGCCTCCCAGGCTTCAACAGCGGCGTGATGTTATTGGACCTTGGTGCTATGAGGGCCTCAGCTCTCTACAACCAACTGTTGGAGCCTAGCAATGTGGCCAAACTAGCAGACCAGTATCGCTTCAGGGGCCACCTAGGTGACCAGGATTTCTTCACCATGATCGGCATGGAGCATCCTGAACTGTTTTATTCCCTGGCCTGTGGTTGGAACCGACAGCTGTGCACCTGGTGGAGGGACCACGGATACGGCGACGTGTTTCAGTTGTATTATCGCTGTGGTGGACCTGTCTATATCTACCATGGAAACTGTAACTCCCCTATACCAGATGACTGATGTATGTACTGGACTGATGCTGGAACTGAAAAGGAGTCTATGATATCTACAATATAGTTGAAGGGAAATATTCTTCCTGCTTTTTGGGAGGGAGGATTGTGACTTTTGTGGCAGTTTCCTTTCTTGACCGCTGTATTGCCAGTGTAGTCACAGACTCCTGCCCCCTGCTGGTCAAGGGGCTACTGAAGGGCCTGCTCATGCAGAGTTGCTACAAATGTGTGTCCTTTTAGAATGAATTGTGGCGCCCAGGCCCAAAACAGCCCTGCTTCACAGCAATGTGAGGAGCTACAATAGTGGGGGTGCGTTTCTTCAGGTACCGAGATGATGAAAAGAAGAAATATGATCTAAGAAGCTCAGTTTGAGTAACAGATCCATTCATTTGAAAGCTTAACAGCAGAAATACGTTTGCTTGTATTTGATTGGCCAACGCAGTGCCTTGCTGGATGACATCGCATTGCGTTGCGATAGAAGTTCCAACTTTTTTGCAGTGGCCCGCTGCGTGGCACCCCCGCTGTGTCAGCGCTGGCCTCATTCGAAAAAATGAGGGGACTATTGTCAGAATAAATGCGGCCTAATGCATCATTCATTGTCAATGTCAAGTAATTCTTTTTTTCATTTGGTTATATATTAATTGATTTCAATACATTATGGTATTTGTTTTGAGGAGAATCTAAAAGACCATTACACAAGTCGTGTAAGCGGCAGTGTGTTTGAGTTGATAATTCACAAGGAATTCATATCGCTAACAAATGTTGTCTGCAATGAATATTATAGGGTCAGCAAATGTGTTAATCGGAACCTATAAGCAAAACTTCCCTCCCTCTGCTCACTCTTTCTCCAGCACCTCAATCAGTGGCCCAAATTCACCCTTATCTTCCTGCAACACCACACCAGGTGAGGGTTAATCTGATGTAATTTACTTCCTCCTCTTCTCTGTGGCTTGTAGAAGAATGGGAGGGGTTTGTTTACCATCAATAGACTCCATCTTTCTGGAGCCACGTGGGCACAGGACACAACACACTGCCTCAGTTCCTTTCAAACACATCTTTCTGTAGGTAGGAAGGCAGAGAAAAAAATCACATCTGAAAGATAATGGTTAACAGTGATGGCACTGATGGCTGTTGTTTGAACCTCACATCTGCAGTTTATCTAAGGCCAAACAAACACCCACATCAGCCAAACACACACGTTTCAGAAGGAGTGAACGTGACTGCCGACGCTGACCCACGTTTGAGTTTTCTTGCTGTGCTCACTGAACTGACACTCAGATTCATAGAAATGTCAGCACTCAATATTCATCAGTCAGGAAATTGTCTGAGGTCATGCACACTTTAACACACACGTACACACAGAGAGAATGCCTTGCACCTTCAATGGAGTCACAGAAAGGCTACTGAAGACACTTGAGAGTAAACATTATGTCAAATCAATACGCTTCCCTTGAATTCACCCTGAAGCTGATCAATATTTTTTCTGCCTCTTTCACAACAACACTGTTTAGTCTCAATAGCTCTAAAACACATTGTTTGCAAGAAAACGAACCGTTGAATCAAAGTAAACACTGAAAAAATACTTTCATTTTCAGTTACTGATTGCACCTTACAACGACAAAACACAATTTGATTTATTGTCAAGGGTTTTGTTGACTAGATGATTGTTAGATTTACTCCACTGCATTTTATTATTTGTTTTTAAAGACCACACCAATAGTTTGTACATTTTGGCCCATTAACTATGAATTTATATCTGTAGTTTTTGATAGATTTCCTACTCTTCAGGCAGCAATTTTCTTTCGCTGCATTATGAAAATTGCAGAGACTAAAAGTTGCTTTAGATTGGTAATCCATCACAGTGAGCACTTCTTTAATTTTTTGTCAGTACATAATTATGTAGCAAGTTGCAAGTGGGACATTACAAAATTCTTCATAGTGGTGCATTCAAGGACACTTAAATGTCAAAGAAAGGATAATTATCTGCTGAAGAACATTGCATCTGTTAACTATGTTGAAAAATCAAATCCAGAAGTAAAAACAATATGCAGACAAGGACACTGTGAAAAGGACTAACGACTTTGATCATTCCTTTAATTAAAAATGTTGTTGTTTAGCAGCCAACTCAAGTCTCTTACTGTTAAGATCATCTTTTTATGCAGGTAGAGTGAGTTACCCCTGCTCACAACTGCATTACCACTTTGACAAAAGAAAAGACCCCCCCCCCAAAAAAAAATAATACATTGTTTAATGTGATGGATTACCTTTCTTAAATATATTTTAAAGTTTCTGCAAGTTAACAGACCTGAAACCATTGACTGTGTGGAAGAGAAAAAAACAATCTACAAATGTACATGTTGCTCTGGTTGGCATATTGAAAAATGGTAGATTATGGGGTAAAACATGATAATCCAATTGTGTTATGTCTGTGTACTGTATATATCCACATATATACCAGCAGTTTTGGTAACACTTTGTCTTATTGGTCCGTGATCTGCCACTACTTTCCTAATAATAGTTGCTGTGAAGTTTCCTGGAAATATCTATGAAATGTGTTACTAATAATAGGGAAAATAGACATTTTCTTGAAAGAACTACTCCATTTAAATCATAGTAAATATTCATTCATTGTTCATTTATCATTGGAAACTTTATTCTTTATATATGCTGAATTGTATTCTTGCCAGTAGACAAATTTCCCATTTTACATGTTCTGCTGACCTGCTGTGCACTGACTAAAATACTCTCTGGGTTATGCTGGCAATTAATAGGTATTATTAATTGAAAGTGTAACAATCAAACACTTTATCTATTTCCCCTATGATTAGTATCAAATTACATAACTGCAGTTTTTTCCAGGAACCTGCTCTGAAATTATTAGGAAATGTTGGACCTGTAAAATACCGCATTGCCCATGTTTTATGTGTTACTTTTACCCCTTTCAAACACTCCTGTGTATAACATGGGATGTTGCAAATAGCTGGAGATTCAAGATGGTGCATAGTGAGAATGATCTGGTTTAACTTGATAAATGTTATAGTAACCCATGTTCACCCACCAACAGCAAACACTTTCTAGTTTGTTGCTTCAAAGGGGTAAATGACTGCTCTGTATAATTAAGTTGAATGTGCAATTCTAATTTTAAAGGGATAACAGATGCAAACAAATGTACCATATCTCACTTGACAGACTGCTGTGTTCCCTGTTAAAGACTCAAGTTGATTTTTTTTAAATGCTCTTTTGAAAGAATGTTTAAACTCAATGACCTCTCATAGACGAGCTTCCTGTGACACAATACAGTTAACTTCCCATTTTGTTCAGATGTTTGTCTCTACATTATTTCAGAAACTTTGTTTATTTTGTGTGTTCAGCTTTCCTAAATAAATTATATGATAACTTTACTCTTTTTTTATGGTGTTATTGTTTTATGCTTATTGAATAGCTCACGTGAGGGAGGAAGAGCTGACAACACTTCCATCCTCATGAAAAAGGGGATGCGTTTAGTCACTTAAGGGTTAGAATGAGGTGGTAAAAACAAATGTATGTTAATGGAGTGCCCTCACATTTCTCATTATACAAACCTGTGCCTATGTTCTGGTTTGTCTGCTGCAAGCTAGACACGACCTATTTCTGTCACTCGAATTTGCCAACACAGGCAGCTAACACTCCATAGACTGAAAAACAACATCAATCAGCCTTGACCCCTGAATGTGCTGACATTAAAATAACCCAATTTGTACCTGAAACTAAAATGTATGTTGTGTCAAGATATGCAGGAATATAATTATATTTTCTTTGTCTGCACTGAAATCAGATATTGTTCTTTTGAAAAAAAAGTCCTGGACTTGATGGTTCACATCTGTGCAACATTTACATTCTTACATTCAATGATGTTTTCTTGCACAACAGGTGAGAAGGCAGATTCATGCATTTCCTTTTTATGAAGACTTATCTGACAGAAGGGTATTGTGCCTCGGAAGAGTGAATAAAGCCACCTAAAATACCAAAATGTGGACAGTTTCAGAGTCATACATGTGATGCCTTTGTTTTCATTGTGAAATTAAGCACATGCATAAGCCCAAATGCCCACTTTCACAATTATCCGTGATTGCATGGATATTATATTGTTTTAATAAAGGTAAAAAAAACAAAAAACGTTTCAACTGTTCATCCCATATTATAAAAACAGACTACACCATTAACAAAGTGGCATTTTATATTTTGAAGTTCCAGTGCCTGGCCTTGTATTACAGCTCCTGATGAATTGATGAAATTATATTAGGTTGGGCATAATAACCCTGGGCTACAGTATGTAGCCTATTATTGTGCTGTGATTTCTAAAATCCATCAGCCTGGATTCATCAACAAACACTTAGAGCACATTTACCTTCAGTGCCAGCAGCAGAAACAGAAGGTGGTATGGATTTGACACAGCAGCAGCATTAATGTCTTATCCAAGAAACACAAACAGTTCAATCTAGAGCTTAGTGAGACTGTTCAAATGCAGCTCTATTTCCTACAGATTGACAGTGGAGTGAAGACAAGTGCTCTGCAGAATCTATTGCTGCTGTAACCGCTAATCATAGATGACTCACTAAATGATGATGATACTCCTACAGACATGCACACAGAGTGAACAGTCTATGGACACGTGTAGGAGCCTACGCTTGTGTGTATGACAAGTCAAAAACGGTGTTTAAACAGGTGACCTGTTGACCTTTTATAGTAATGATGACAGTATTTTTATGTGTCAAAAAACAGATGTTACACAGTCTTATCAAGGCATTTAAAAAATGTCTAATACAAAAAAAATGTTTGACAAAATACTGACCTTTTCAAAAAACTGTTCCACTAAATTTTTGTACAATTTCAGTTATGATTTCAAATTATTTTCACATTTGTCAATTTGGAATAGCACTACTCAAATTTGCTACAGTCCCTTAATTTTTTTATTTGACTTGTGTGGTGATGGAGGGGTATTTAGAAGAGCCCTGGCTCCTTGCCATCATAGCTGTACTCTGAGAAAAAAAAACATTTTTAGGGCAGGTTTACGTCACCTCAAGATCTGAGTCTCTCCAAATCCATTTTGAAGGCACTCCTTCTGACACCCACACATTCAGTACATATATCAAACTATTTTTTATTTTGGCAGTGTAAGATTTGTTTTGAGTAACACCCTGATGCATTACAAAAACAAGAGAGATCCTGCTCCTGACATATTAGTATAATAAAACAATGACAGCTTATTTCATTCCCTACTTCACTTGGTGTTCACACCAACAGTTTTTGATTAGGAAAAGAACAAAACATGATAACGTACAATGACACAACATTAAACATCTCAAACTGCTCGCTTATGTTGAAAACTGCTTTGGCAGAAAGAGAAAACTAATTGAAATTCCACAGACTTAGCTCACAGTCAGTCCAATTTGAACATTGAGACCATGTCAAATCCAAAACATATTGCCTTCTCTGCTTCTGAAACACATTTAGCTGACAGGAGCTCTACATGACATGTGTGACAATGTGTGAGTAACTTAATTTTTGGCAGTATACATACATTAATATGTGCCTGTGGTTTGTAAATTAATTTGTACCTGTATACGTGTGTGTGTGCTGCACTGGACAAAATGTAGGCCAGTGTCTTCCTTAGTGCTTCTCTCTCTCTCTCTCTCTCTCTCTCTGTCTCTCACCACCCACTCCCCCAGAGAGTGGGAAGTCTGCCCAATAAAAGGCTGAACAATGAGATGCCTTCATCCATCTGTACACATCACTCACTTCCCTGTTTGAGTTAGTGTTTGTTCTGCAATCTACTTTCTTCTCTCTTCTAAATTCCTCCTCTCTTACTGAAAATAAATCTGTGGACATTTTGAGAAATATTCTTGGCTGCTGCTTTTCCCAGGATTAGATTAAAAGATTGATATTGATATCAGTTATGTGTATTCAGTACAGTCGTGTTTAGCCTAGCTTTGTTCAAAGACTGGAGGAAGCCGAAAAGTACCTTCCAATAACTACAAAGCTGTCCTTTACACGTTATATCTCGTGTATATGGTATTTGGACATACAAAATGAGACATAGTTAAACAGTTAGCTATGAAGCTGTAATTATTTTGGGGCATTTTTATGCGGAGATGGAGGATGTCGTGCAACTAAGGTCCCCAAATAGACGCGAATCAGCGACTGGTGCTGTGTGCCAGTTGCCACAACACCACTGTCTTTTACCAATGCCTCTGACTCACCTTCACCTCACAGTGAATATGTATGAAAGTGTTTCATTCAGGAGACTGCCACAAAAGCTGCTGAACTCTTGATTATTTCCTGACAACTCAATAGTCTGCCAACAATGGCCAGTCTCAAGGTGAGCGTCAGCAATGAGAAACAAGCCGTTCACGCATGAAAATCTTCTTCTCTCTCTTTTCCTCTCTGTCCATTTCTGTTTTACATCATGCTCCCATCTTCACACCCAAAGTTATGCATATGCATAACGAGACACAAATTAACATGCACTCACACACACCACCGCCATCTGTGGTCTTCACAGATTGCTCTGTTTTCCACATCTCAGTGTCAGAACAGCTGTAACTTATAAACAAGAGGGAAGATTATGATGACAGCAGAGGGTCATTTCGTGAATCACCAACAGATGAAACATCAGCCAAAATGGCACTGCTCAAAATTGGACCACTGACGGTCAACATCATTTCTGTGGCTCATTAGTATAAGAAAATAACAGGTCTTAATCATGTGTGTGATTTTAAAATGCATCTTACACACACTGATTTGATGCTGTTATCCAAGCTGACATTCAATCATGACATGACATCTGTAGACGAAGAACTAACAGGAACAAAAAATGGTCTTGCCATTAGATGAAACAATATATGTGCAACTGCAAAAAGATCCTGTGTGACATGTTTAATTTCCAAACATGCTCTTTTCCACTCTAAATCATAATCCTAATGTGGATTTCTCTACTCTAACTTTGTGCAATCACCAAGATATCACTTAAAGAAACAGTTTGGGAAATGCGCTTATTCCCTTTCTTGTCGAGAGTTAGATGAGAAGATTAATGCCTACCAGAAGCTCTGAGGGGAATTATGTGTTGGACCACAACTTGTCATTGTTACACTTCGGTGTTTGTGCAGATTAAACAAATATATAACATGTAATTCATGAGCTTTAGAGGTGCTGGAAGGTGTATTTTGTTACCCCGTTTCCAGTCTTTATGCTGAGCTAAGCTAACTGGCTGCTGGCTATAACCTTACATTGAATGGACAGATATGAGAGTGATATTGATATTCTCATCTAGCTCTTGGAAAGAAAGCAAATAAGTGTATTATTTCTTCAAGAGATGCAGGTATTTCAGCAAACCTTGTTAAGTAAATAAATACATTATCTGCATTTTAATAAGGACTTGTTTACACTGAAGATTCATTCACACTCATTATGTTTGGAGCAGTCTATAAGTCAAAACTAAATAAAAATCAGTGACAGGAAATGATTTATGGGGATAAGCAGACAGATAAAAAAGTAGAACAGGAAAAAAGCAGTTAAGTAGCCAAAAGCTGGCAAAAGCTATATCTAGCAGAAATTGGGTTAATATAAAGTTAATTGTATCCATTTTATTTTACTGATATTTTATATTATAAATTCTACTCTGATATTTCTGTGAATTTACACTTTCGTCTGCATTATTCTCCCCTTTTTGACTGTTTATATATCTTATTAGTTTGTCAATCACCTGCAACGTACTTTGAACTGCATTAACTGAACTCCTAAAAACGGAAATGAAGAAACAAAATTGTACAGTTTAAGTACATTATGTAAAATTTTCACAGACTATAGCTCAAAGTGTAAATGAGGTTTCCAAATACTGAACACAATATGGAATAAAATAATGTATTATGAAAAGCCTCAAAGGGATTGTGTACATTTAAAGTACAGCAACAGGAACGACCCTTGAGACATGTACTGTAAGCCCACTTTAATCATATGTATTGTATGTTCAGGTTTTATTCAGGTGAATGACACAAGATAAACTACGAGATCTGGGATGAATTTGGGAGGTGAGTCACAAACCACGGGGAACACACTGTCTCACAATGAGCAGACAGTGAGATATATGAACAGACTGTCTCAAGAGCTACACCTAGACATAATACACGCCATTTATTCACAAGATATGGAATCACAATGCCCTCTGGGAAGATGCAAACTGTGAACACTGGCCGGGAGGCTGACCCACATAACATATGGCTCTATCTTGCAGAAATTAGGTCTCTATGTCGCCCTACTTCAAAGTCTACAGGGAGAAATGTCCATCTTAACGTCTAATCTTGTATTCAGCTGCAGAATCTGATTTAAAATCTGAAATAGCAAACTATTCTTAAGATGGGGTGAGTTTGATTGAACTTGTCTCAAATGTAGTGGAGTTCAATCATTTTATGTGCCTCATGTGTAAAAGAAGTAATTTCTTGAAATAAGTTCAATAACACATTAATTAACTGCATGATTTTGTTGGAAAGTCTTTATTAAAGTTTATCAGCTTTACTCTCATTTTAGCCTTTAAACAAAACGTTGTGTAATTTTTGACGTCCCTTAAATGTATTTTACAGAATAACAGATCTTTTTCATTTGAAATGAATGGAATTTTCCTGAAGACTAAAACGTTCAACGCAAAAGTAAACAACGTGTCCCTTTGAGATTTAGCAGTGATTCACAAGCCGTTGTGCGTCACAGTGCACCAGATGAAACACGTCTTCTCACTGTTTAGATGAAAATACTGCATTTATCAAATTATTAATATTCCGCATTCTGCATACATTGTGATTTGTGATCATTAAAATAAAAATAATAAAAAATGCCTGATTCCAATTGCTTACATACATGATGATAATTGATTAGTTGATCTACTTTTTCTACCTTTGCTCAACTCTGTTAAGTACAGTCAGTAAAGCCTGAGGTCATAGTGGAGGTGACTGAGCAGAAAATGTATCTTCCATTGGGTTTATTGGAGACTGATCAAGTAAAAAAATCAATCACCAAAGAATCAAATGAGATTGCATCAGTCAAACTGGGCCATCTTCTCTCCAGTAAAGTCAATATCCATAGAGATGAAACGTCTTTAAGACCAAACAGCAAATCCAGTTAGTTGCCTTTGAAAGACTGAGACCTGTCATAGATCATTCTTTTATGGTTATATATCAAGTTAATACAAAGTGTGTGCGCTGTGAAATGACACACATGCCAGGTGATTTTGCTCCATGACGGTTGCACTAATCAATGCTTTATGTGCCAGTTACCTGATGAGACATAAATGTTGACCCCATTTTGTGGTATTTGTTTGTGATATGACGTCTGATGCTTACTGAGGCCGCACAGATCGCTTCTGGCAAAATCATAAGATGGCATTTATGGGAGTATGTAGGGAGAAAGCTGAAATGAATTGAAGAGCTATCCAGCAGGTGTGTGTGTGTGTGTGTGTGTGTGTGTGTGGACAGCGGTTGTTTCAAAACAACCTTGGTGTTCCTGTATGGATTAAAGGATACTGTGACTACCCATCTCTCTCACTCATAACACATATATAATGGAGCTATTACATATACACGCAGTCCGGCACATATAATCCATACACACACACACAGGCATGGACATACATACATATACCCACATATATTTTATCTTACACATCCTGGTTGACTGGAAATACCCCAGAGTCTGAAAGGAAAACCAGAAGGAAAGGTTGCAATAATGAAGCCCTGATATAGCAGCCCAATGTGTTGCCTGTGCGTCAGGCAAGATATAAGACACAAACAGCAGACCACATAAGTAGGTCAGTGTGCTACAGTACATGCAACAGGCTAGCAGTAGAGGAGCTCCATGGGTGATTAACCATGAATCAATGAAATAAATATCAAGGCTCTAATATCCAATAAACACATAAAGAGGTGACAAAGACAAACGACTGTACTATATCACTGCCCATTTCAGTTCACATTTTTTGAGTTTTTTTGGTCACGCTTCCAGTGCAGCTCTAGAGGTGGCAATGTTCAAGTTTGATTTAGTTGACATAAGGAAGACATTAATTCACACATCTACAAATGACAGTGCTGCTCAAAGACTTTTGATTGTAGTACCTGAGGAGAGTAAATGTGTACAGGAGACGAGTTAACATCACAGTATCAACAAACCAATTAAATAAATACCAAAATTATAATTTGGTCTGTTGGTCCAACATTTTCATACAGAGTGAAATATTTCAAATATGTAATGAATTGCCATATAATTTAGTACCTGCATTCATAGTCCCCAGAGGATGAATTCTAATGACTTTGGTGACTTTTCATCTGAAGCCACTAATTCAAAATTGGCTTCATAACTCTTCATGACAGAACACCTCTAAAACAGACTAAATTCCCAGCAGCCTTAGCTGTACTTTAATATAATTAATGCTAAAATAACATGCTAATATGCTAACATCAGCATTCCAACATACTAATCCTACGCATGAGCAAGATATACTAACGTCCTGAATATAAGCATGTTAAATACGCACAATAACATGCTAAATGTTACCTCAGCATATTAATCTACAATAGTTGTTAACATGCATGCTAAAGTTGGCATTATATTATAACATATTTCAGCTCAAAGAACAGCTGAGCCAAGTACATCTGAGATTGATAGTTGAGCCAAGTCTGACATGTCCGTGTCTCTGGTATGTAATAAGCATTACAGCCTCATGGGGCTGCTAGCATGAAAGAAAGTTTTATTCTTGTTCAGATACAGAGTGAATATCAATCAATCCATAAATCAATTATCAATTCCTGGACTTGATGCTTGGTGCAAACACCCAGCATTGCCATGGCAACAAGCACACTGTAACTTCTCAACAAGCCCAGTCTCTATTGTTGGGAGCATCATTATAAGCCACCATCAAATGACTGCATGCCCCGCAGGCAGTCTGTGTGTCCGCGGCTCTGTCCTCATTCCTTGGCCCAGATGGCCAGCGTCCACACCCTGTGTCTCTGCCAAAGCAGTGGTGGTGACTCACTGGCATTTATGATCGAGAAGTCAAATAGTCAAAGCCTTCGCTGATGCACATGCTGTTCTCAGACTGACATCACTTAATCACAAGTCCCTTATACACTAGACGTCAACATGGAAAATATGACAGTGTTAGTGATGGGTTGACAGGGTGGCCCAGGGTGATAATGCTAACTGACTCTGCACTTTAACCAGAGGATTAAACGAATGCATATTGAGACAGAATTAAACTGTTTTCTTTCCATCAAAATAACGTTTCGGTATTCCATTAATTATCCACACACTGTAAATGCATGTCACGCTATAGCACACCTACGTAAATCTTAGTTGATGATTGACAACCTTTGTGAAGCATCAAGCCAGTGTGGTGTTTTCATGTTGGAGGTAAAGGATACATCCACCTTAGAAAGGGTGGGTGTTGATGAACATATTGGCTGCTGAATTACTTAATAATATAGCCTCTTGTGTACAAAGAAAGCCTTTATTGTGTATCGACTGCCTCTACATTCTCATTCATGAACCATCGTTAGTTGTCCACTGAAAGGGAACAGCAGCAGCAGTGGCACAAGGATGAGGAATTTCTCAATAACGCAACCTTCAACTCTACATAAAGGCAATAATTTCTTACTTAGAGCGGAAACCCACTCAAGCCGCATGGCAAATTTTCATTCATCACAGCTGACTATGACTGGCAATGTGGCAGGGATGACAAATGTAAAAGATTGGCAGTATTCGGGCAATTTGGTACAAATGGTGTGGGTTCTCTCCGGGTATTTCGGCTTCCTCCCACATGGTTGTCTGTCTCTATGTGTCAGCCCTGTGATTGACTGGCGACCTGTCCAGGGTGTACCCCGCCTCTCGCCCAATGTCAGCTGGGATCGGCTCCAGCCCCCTGCGTCCCTCTAAGGATAATCGGTTATAGATAATGGATGGTATTAATTGCATAATATATTTCTATGGAGCAACATTAGCATTCATTTGGATTGTGGTTCAATATTCTCTCTCCTTTCACCTCTGTATCGGTCTTCACCAACTCCCGAGGAAAATATCTGGCTCTTTAGCTGCGCTCCACTGTTCACTGTTCACCAGCTAGTCCCTAACTGTGTCTGTCTGCTGTTTGGTGAGGGGCAGATTGTGTATAGTAGATTTAGCAGAGCTTTTTTGCCAAAAACAGCTGACTGCTGCGGCTGAAAATGAGGCTGATGAGAGTGGAGTTTGCAGGCCAGAAAACCAAAACAACAAGCTGAAAGATGCTAAAGCGCTCCACAGAGCTGAAGGGCACTACAGAGTTTGGTAATTATTCTCTGTGGGTTCAACAGTACCAGCAACTCCTTCCACATTACACATAGTTTCTCTATGTTCTCTATCTTTCATGTTCTCTGTTTTTCTCATTCTCATTCATTTTATCATTTCATATGTGACTGGCCCTGCATAAAATAACTTATGACTAAGTACTTGTGTCGTGTCATATCCATTGACCTTAATAATATGCTGCTAATGGACAGCAAAGGAAAACTCACTGGCAATCAAATGAAAACAAACTCTTGCTTTCTTTGCTCTCTCTTGCACTTACATCACTTAGACACACACAGACAAATATGAAGCATTTAGGTCTGACAGAGCACTTAAGTTGTATTATGTCCTCAGCTGATCAGTATCACCTGACTCTTACATTGCCATCCACATCCAATCAAGACAATGTGAGAGTTTTCATAATCTGATGTTTATGGTCTCATTCTCCCTCAAATAAACAATAAATCATTATACATACTTAAATGGCTGTTGTATGAATACTATAGAGTACATAAAGAGTTGGGTGAATAAACAGCCCATCCCACCCTACATTTACAAAAACATCTACACGTTTTAATGCACACACACACAAAACATACACCTGAATACTGCAAAGCGTGCTCTCATATCACGTGGCCCTGGCAGAGGGTTTTCATGCCTCATGTGCAAGGTATCAAGAAAAACAACCGCCTGATGAAAAAGCAATAAACACTGTCTGCAGTTTGTCCTGAATAATCCTGCTCAGCCTGGACTGTATATTTATTATTTTTCTCTGGTCTTTGCCTGACTCAGGTTTGTTTATGAATTTGAAACACTATTTTTAGTGCTTGTCCCATAACAATTTTTTTACTCTATCTTGGAGCACGGAGTGGGGTTACACAATAATGTAGGTCATGTTAGTCACTTGAGATGGTTTGTTGTTTTCTTACAAGAGAATTTTGATTTTTCAAACATTTGCCCTTTTATGAGGAAAGAACATCTATGAATATCAGGAGATGGAAGAGAAAGGCCATAAATGACATCAAAGCTATGAATGACGCAGAGAGAAAAAGAGGAGAAGGGGGGGGTGTGCAGGTGAGCAGCTGACTGATTAAAATCTCTCCTGGTCAGGGCTGAGGATGAGCAGATGCATACAGAAAAATGTCTTTGTGTGAGGAATTCATACAAAAGCGCACACAGCCAGATGTAAAAGCTACAGAACAAATTCATTTCTCCTGGCAGGCAGAGGGGCGTTTTATTGACTTGGCTGGTAAAGTGTCAGGTCTCCATGAGTTTGACCCACATTCAGTATCCAAACAACACACAGGTGCTCCTACTGTTCCAATCTCACTCCTCTTTCCCTCTTTGTGTTTATTCCTTTCATCACAGATGAACCTTCTGTGTGAAAAGGGAGATGACTAATGAAAATTAGTCCTCTCCCTCAGGTGAAGGTGCTTGGGTAAGTATTCGAGGTGCCGGGCTAAATACTGACACTGCTTTAAATGTTCAGCTATTTCATCAATGGTACGTTCTGTTCAGGGAATATTTTGTTCCACACCAGAATAAAAGCTTTGAATAAATCAAAATCGACAGTGTGTGATGAAGCAATGGATCGTTGCTCAATCTAAATTCAGCCTTACTTTCTTCCAGCTTCAATATGAAAAGCAAATTGCGAAGCCCCATACAGACAAGGCTACCTGTCTGAACTTGAGTGCACCCAAAGGGGCTTTATTGTAACTTGCTTTGACACAGGTGACCTTGCTGCATATGAGGAATTCAGACCGCATGCTGTTCGCATTTTAAGGCAACAGTGTCCTTGTGTGTTTCTACTAAAAAGCTGCCCGAGTTTGTCTCCTGAGCTTTTATTGCTCCGCATGTATGTGTATGTGTATGTGTGTGTATTAGTGTGTGTCTCAAATCTTAGTATGAATGTAACCTGACATGCACGTGGCATCACATATTTTTCTATGATCTTACACACAACACAGACTTGCTTTATACCTGCAGTCACGTTCCAGCTGTCTGTCCATCGACAACTGTTGCTTTCCTTCACAGATTTAACATTTACCACTAATGTGTGTATCATAATGACTCATACTGATGGTAATGTTAAATAATACCTGAGGCAAAATGTAGCTGACCAACTGCTGAGCACTGAAACACAATAAGTTGTTGATTTAATCAGCTTTGCACAACGCTATTTTTCTCTGTTAAGACATCTTGTTATGTTAGTCTGGTAAATTTCAGTCCCTGGACAGCAGAATAGTTGATTCAATAATTTTTACACAGTGCTCTATTTATCTTTATTATGCATCAGCCCTCATGTTATGATACGTTTACGCACTAACCATAAAACGTGGTTCTTATCACATGCCTCACAAGTTATTCTACAGAAACTGAAATACAAATGGAGAACTAGGTAAAAAACTCTGGTTGGTATAAGGTGTTCTGGGTGAAAACCTCCACCAAATGATATATGGCTATCAACAGCTGTTCTACTTCCTTCCTCTTTCTTAATTTAAAAAAAGAAATCAAATCTGTTTGACCGTCAGTGGATTATTAACATGTTTTTCAATTTTTCTGTGTTTTTTTTTTGTATCTTTCAGAATTAACAAACATATTTCTTCATAGCGGAGGAGACAGCACCAGCTGTCAGCGGTAGTGAATTAAAAGATGTGGGTGGTGATGGAGGATACTGAAAATATATTCTCGCTCATTCTGTCTTTCTTTGTGTCTCATGCTCTCTCTGTGCCTCGCTGTCTCTGTGGCTTGTGCTCAATTTTAGGCTGAACAAACCAATCATCCATCTGTACGTCCAGTCACCACACCACTCCATGGTTGTGCATGCACTTTCTCTTTCTGTCTGTGTGTGTTTAAATTCACTAATTTTTTTGTCATGTGAACTTTATGCGTTTTAGGGTGAAAAATAAATGATGCTTTGGGTTTGACATTGTCTCAAAACTCAGATAACCAGTCCAGACAATAGTGTTGCTTTTAACAAAATGTATAATCTAAACAAGACTGGGAGTGATTAAGTGTTCAGGAAACAGGTTTTTCAAACTTAACCTAAATAATACAGGCTTTGTACTTCTATGTTTGTATTTCTATTCTTATGAGGACCTTCCAGTGACTACATACTATCCATTAATATCAAAATATTAACCCTCTCCTCTACATCCATCCACCCATTCTCTAAATGGTTTATTCCTTTGGTCGTGGGGTGCTGGAGGCTATCCCAGCACAGACTGGACAAGAGGCGAGGTACATCCTGGACACCAGTCTATCACAGGAATAATAACACACACATAGACAGACACTTTCAAACTCACACCTATGGGCAATTGAAGTGACCAATCCATCTATTGTGCATGTCGTTGGACTGGGGGAGGTAACCAGAACACACATTTTAATTCAGGCAACAAACCACTGCTCCACAATGCTGCCCCTCTCACCTCTTTGCAACTAATTTGAACTCGTACCCTAATGTTGAACTGTATTTTGTCTGCTTGTGATGCATATCGTTTAATAATAAATTACTTATAATAATGCTTGTGATTGCTTACAGTAATGATTTAATAATAATCAGTGATGGCTGGAGTTGTGGGTGGTATTTTGTCATCTTGTATAGAACTTAAATGTAAAGAACAGGCAGTGTATATAGCCGATGTTAAGGGACATTTTCTGATGATCAGATTTTGTGAAAAATCTTTGATACTAGCTCTCACAGGGATAGCAGTATAGCCACCCGGCCCCCGTCCCGCCCCCCCATGGCAGTGACACTTCCTCCGTCTGCCCCAGAGAGGCTGCCAGTTCAGCCCTGGCTCAACGCCCCGTCCAGCAGCCTGGACCTCTGCTGTGACTTTTGCTGAAGTGACACCAGCCACAGCAACTCTCACCCACTATGACTGGTACACACACACACACACACACACACACACACACACACACACACCATAATCATAAACTCTACACAAACTAAGTGCTGTAGTCCTGTGTGGATGAACAGGTGGAGTGTTAAAGTAAGTTAGTGACTTGAATCTCACTGGGGCTACTGGGATGTAGAGTACAACAAAAACCAGCAAAGAAAACCAACAGCAAAATAATTTGGTCCTCTGAGGCAAAACATTTCCATCTAGGAGGGAGACATGAGAGGACAAATTAATTTCTATGAAGAAATCTCAAACATCTTTGTCCAGCACACACTGTGCATGAATGCATGTATGCAGCTGCCCTCAAATGCACACACCTGCATGCATGCAACACACACATATACATGCTACTTCAACACCATGTCTCCTACACACTGAGGCTGCAGGTGATGGTATTTGGCTCTTCTTGGAATTGCAAATGGATGCTGCTGTGCTTCCAGTTAATTGTGTTACGTAACTTTGGTCACAGCTCATTATTTATGGCTTTCACTGCAGGGGAAGTTGGATTTATCAATGCCAGTTTGATTGCAGCTGCTCTCATTCCAGTACATGCCAGCTCAGGGGTTTGGGCTACAGGCCTCCATATCCGAAGGCGCAAGAACATGATGTTTGTTGTTGTATGTTTTGTCATTTGTCATCTGTACTTAGCTGGGCCACAAAGTTCTGTTTGCTCATTGTGGTCTGGCAAGGCTGAGTGGCCATTTGCTTTGGACAGACATCATTTCAAGCCGGCTGTACTCAGAAGATTGACAATTATTCCTCTAAAATGAGACAAAACATTAATCCTCCCTGCAGCTGATTGGACAAACATCCCAGTCACTGGGTTATCACTGTTCTTGATTTGGATTTTACACTTTCATGCAGGCTCTCATATTTCAGATTTTTCCTAAATTATTAACTGTGATCAGTTTCAGAACTATGTTGAGGCTGCAAATAGGCAGTGCAGTTGCAGACTCATGCTTCATTTTATATGTACAGCAGTTATATTAAATAGTTATTCACAAGGTTTGTAAGACAGACGGAGAGAGAAAGATTAAAATTTAGACATGGTTGAAATAAAAACCAGTTACCAGTAACCTGAAGAAACTGATATCAGTAAAACAAGTCCAACCAGAAGTTATACATATGTCCTCATTACTATATCTGTAAACTGAGATAAGGTCATTTACAACAGCAAAAAAACACACAGAAACATACATGTTACAGTCTGAAATAAATAAATAAAATGAATATCTAAAACAAAACACAAGTCACATAGATAGATAGATTACATTGTCCCATGCACTGCCAACATTTCCACGTTATGGAACTGAGCCAGATGGTTGTACAGCTCACAGACATACAGTATGCTCTGCTGCACATTATGTTCTGTTCACACAGTGCAGAAAATAGGCTACACAGATCCTGTGACCTGCCTATGGGAGGCACTGCTGTACTCTGAGGGGAGCGCTGTTGCTGCTCATGAAATGGAACAAGCCATTTGCATGCACATAGTCCAGCTATTCCAAACAGGAACATGAGGTCCATGTAGAACACCATGTAATTGGTGTTTGTTTTAACTGTTGCTTAGTACTGACAAAGAGGACTACATAGAGTGTAGGTTATGTAGATGGGATGCCCGGCCTCCAGCTTTGTTCTGCAGCACAAAAGTGGTTGGAAGAGATTTTTCATTGTTTGTTTTGGCCTGTCACTCCTTTATCACCATTAGCAATTGCTTCAGGTCAATTTTTCACTGTTTGAACAACACCCTCTTCTTGTTTTATGTCATAGAGGTTCTCCCTTTGTGCCTTAAAACAATGCAATGGTTTTCTTGTGTAAAATGTCTGAAAAAGTAGTGCAAAGCCTGCCAGTTCTATCAGTGATGGACCTGATAGTTCACTGTAGGACACAAGCCTCAAGTAAAAGCGGTAATGACTTTTTTCTAATGCTACACATAGATGTGTTTCAGAGTTTCGTCACTGTGGTAGAAAACAAACCAGAATGACTGAAAACATGTGGGAAGATCAAGTTGTTTTTGTGCTATAAACTGCACAAACCACAACAGTCATGCTCACTATTACAGATCTGGTCAGAGCCCTAGATTTTAATAAGGTGGTGGATAGTTTTTCACTGTGAATGGCGAGGAAGAAATGCTGTAAGATAGACCTCTCTGCTACATTCATGAATAAATGGACTACAGCACTTTAGATCACAAAGAATGTCTACAGTGATCGGTATTTTATACCGTATTGAGGCAGTACAATAACAGGACAAATTCATGAATTTAACTTTTTTTGTCTGTAGGTGACCACTATCCATACTTCACCAATGCCTATCTTTATATGGTTGATTGTGCTTCTGAATGTTACTGTATTGAACGATTGACCTCATCTCTTTCCCCCTTTCTACCTCTCTCCTCTCCCACTTTTTCAATAACCCTCCCTCCCATTATTCATCTAATCATCTGTTTATTTTTGTTTGGCCTTCTGTTCTTTTATCTGTCTCTAGCGCTCCGCTCTCTGAAGTTGTATCCTTCGTTCCTAACACACTGACATACATTTCTGAATTGATGACCTACATTCACTCACTATAGCAACCTCCCTCTCTGCTCCCCTTCTTTATCTCTCTCTGTCTCCCTCTCTAATGTTCCTTCCCTTTCGCACACTGTTGATGATAGTCAGTTATTCTTTGATTTTCATCTGTAGCTGCCTCATTATTTATTTTGAGTGTTTGGTTTCCTTTCCTGCCTTTCCTCATTTCTGTATGCAAGAGTGCATGTGTATGTACAGTATACTGCTTTTGTTACATGCATACTATATAAGATAAAGAGATTTTCTAGTGATGGAAGTCCTTTACTTAAATTACAACATTAGTCCCACAATGGAAAATTATCATATTGCCCCAAATAAAAGATTATTTTCCTGGAAATTATTATTAAAAAACAGGAGTTTAAATACACTGTGAAAAAGCTCATGTTGTTGCTCACGTTGTTGAGGAGATTATTCACATATAAGATCTGTCTACTATTTTCCTCTCATAGTGTGACCAGGGCAAAAGAGAGAAAAAAAAACTTGTACAACCACAGTAATAATCAAATTATATTTTCACTTTTCATTCATGACAACTGAATGGACAAATGAATGAATATCCAGCTAAATGCTCTACATCAGCTTGTGAGCAGAAAGCAACAAAACGAGAGTCACAACATATCATCCTGTCATTCACTGTCAGATATTATAAAACAGGCAGCAAGATTCACTCTGCAATAACGTTAAATTATGAAATTGATGAGAAAATGTATCAGTGGACTCACTAAGAGCATCCCACTCGCTCATGTTGGTCATTAATTAAGGCTTAGACAGAAGAATAGGTTTTAACATCCATCAGTAATGCAGCTTGTAAAAGAACAAAGTCATCTTCCTTATCATAACATTTTAACTCTCTCTCTGCCAAATATCGCATGACCATGGGGTAAGGTCTCCCAGTCTCCGTAAATGTCCTGTCATGTCTGAATGAAGCTGTAAAGAAAATTTACAAAAAAGTCACCTCTGTCTGAATGACATAAAGCCACCACTTTAACAGATCGACGAAGCCAGCAATGTTAATTATTTCTTGTCTGAAAAGTGCTTAAAAATGCTAAATTTATACAATATTTTAGTCTTGTCTCCCACCTCTTACTAATAACTTCTCTCTTTCAAGTCAATACATTTTTTCGACAGAAAGTTTTATTTGCAGTCTTTTTTTTCTGCCTATGAATGGAGCTCTCCTTTCACATTGGTGGATGTGGGTTTGTCTTCTATGTATCCATGCCCTCAACTGGTCTGCAGCAGAAATTGTATTCATCATCACAGTGTGGTGGCTTCACGCTGTCACCTCACACCATGTGAATCTGCAGGAGAGCAAATTAATCATATGTTGATGAAGATGGAGATTCCAAGATAGTGCTCATCAACACACCTCCTTCAGTCTGCCTGTAACTGCACCTGGGGACAGCAGGGGAATCTGTAGAGAAAGTTTTTGAATGGACTTTCAGAGCAAATGTTTTTCTGTTATATTAAGAAATGCAAATTTATATGAATTTTAAGTGTAATTTCATTATTCAATGTAAATACATTTCCTCAGACACTTTTAAGAAGTTGGTGAGTAATCCATTTTCTATATTTACACAAGGTCCCCACACACTAAACATGTACAAATGGAGACTCTAGATTGTTCTTTGCGTTAACAAATGGATGACAGCCGGTGAACGAGTGTGTCTCCCTACTTTCTGTTCAGTTCATGATGGGATATGCTCTCTCTCCACCTCTATAAAAAGTATAATTGCACAGAAAAAAAGAACAACTGCAGGGAAGTAAAATATTTCCTTAATGGAGTTTTTTTATATAAAATAATAAACTTTTTAAAAAATGTATATAGGTCTTTTCATAACAAGGTTACAAAGTGCTTTACAAAAAAAAAAAACCCAGTCTCATCTCCAGCTCCTGTTCATTTTTTCAATAACAACATCACTCATTTGTCACAGGATTGGCAGCCACTCTGACAGCCTGTGAACGTGATGCTGTGTAATCAAGAAAAGGGCCTCCATTGTCACGTGTGCTCCACACATGCACTGAACGTGATGAGAAACAAGAGGGAAAGAATTGATTTTTTTGCCCCTCTACCTCCACCTGTATGTTCCACCTGACTGCAGCTTCCTCCAAACCAGTTTATTATGATGTTGGAAGAAGTCTTCTGTTTGTCTCTTTCCTTACTCTTTTTCATCCAGTGAATCTGTCTTTTTTCTCTCTTGCCCTCTTATCCATAACTATTTTCATCTCTTTTTCCTTTCCTTTTATTTTTCTTTCCTCTCTTTTTCATCTCTTTATTTCCTTGCTTTGTGTTTGCGTCTTCTCTTCCTTCCCATCTCTATATCCTTTTTTTCCTGTCTTTTTTGGCTTCCCTGCCACTCACTCTCTTTCTGTGGACACTGCAGGGCTGTTGACTGATCTATGCTGGCCTCTCTGTGATCAATCTGACCTCTTTTTTCCACCAGAGTGCCACAGCAGGCGGCCATGACATGTGCCTTTTACCGTAATTTTTCTGCTATAGAGTGCTGCAGGGATGATGTATTTCAACCCGGAAGTTAGCATTGCCCTGGTTCCCTTGACAAAAAGCTGATGGGATTTTTCCATTGGATTTTGGATTATTGCAGAAAATAAGCTCTGTGGCAAACAAAAGCTTATGATATTTTCACGTTTTGTTCAGCAAGATAATCTTCACAAACACCACTTTTATGATTTCTGAAACGTAAATGCAATCGCAAGAAGTAAAAAGCCAACAAGGCTATAAATGAACTACACCACAGTCGCATGACTTCAACGTCACCACCAAGCTTTCAACTTGTAATTTGATTTTGCGTGCTTACCTCTTCTACAAAAGCCTTTCGGAAAGTTTTATTTAGAATAGTTTGCAAGAGCGCGAGTATGAACACAATGAGGCTGTAAAGGCGGACGAGTGAGTAGATGTTCATGTTCGTCGTGATGATGTTTAATGTCTCATTTAGCCATTTGTTAGCAACCGCCTTTTTTAAGACACGTAAAAGCTTCAGAATTCCAGAGTGGGGTATTTACTGACATATTTTATATCATAGGAAAAAAAAATTCTTAAGTTTGTGTTAAACACACCTTATTTCAGGAATCTAACCAAAAACACTTTCAGAAACCCCATTGACTTTGAGATGAAGGAACCGGAAGTGCAAAAACGCTAACTCATTTTAGGGTTTTAGGACTAATTCCTGGACTAATTGTGACCTCTGTTAATAACCCAGACAGCAGACTTTGTATGGTTTTACAAACCCTTTTTGTAAAACATATTTGACCAATGTAACAGATTCAGATTTTGACTCTATAACCAAAGCCACTGAAGAAGAGCTGTTGAGAGGAAGGTAATGATTCAGATAGCACCAAGTTTTATTTGATACAAGAATTTCATTCACATCTAAAATTGTAAAGTGCACTTTGTACCTTTATTACTGTAGGTTCCATTAATTCTGAGGGTTTACCTTTTATTTTTATATATATTTTGCTTTCAACAAGGCTCCAATTTTATTCTAAATATGGATGTTCAGCACACCAAATCACTTTTAGTGCTTTTATGTAAACGTAAACTATTTCTTTTTCATCACCTTCTTTTTCTACACAATGAAGCCTTGTTTATAAAACAAACTGTTTCTGTGCAGCCAGCTGGCCACAGTACTGAAACCTCACATGAGCTTTTTTGAGTGCTGTTTTATAAGTTTTATTTCACACAGGCTTCGTCCTCAATAGGCCAACCCACTCACTCCTGCGAAACAGAACACTGAGAATTGCATGAACCAGTTCAGCCAATCATGAAAACCCATCAACAATGCATTCTGTTTGATGTTTTCTGTCATTATTCTGTTACTGCCGTTTTGCTTTCTTCCTCATTATCCCCTTAGCACCAACTCTGCTGTCATTCTGATTGGCTGTACTTTGCTGCGTGCACTTGTAAAATGGGAAATTGGCCAATCACAGTGATGCTGGCTTACAGTGATATTTAAATGTCCCTCATGTTTTATCTCAGCCTATCTGGCGTCATATGAGGAGGGCCTCAGATATAGCTTTCTACTGTGTGACAGCGCAGTGATGCTAAACTGTAAGAATATAGTAATTACCTGGATGCAACCAGTTCTCTTGTATACTGGGCTTCACTTTTGCTCATATCTAACCTAATGCCCAATCAGGTGGTAGCATGACCGAAAAGGAATGACAACCCTGCACAAAGACAAGTGGCCATTTGGTCACAATATCTATGCTCATACTGGACTGCGGAAATTTCCTTTCACAAGGGGACAAGAATGGGCCAGTCATTAATGTAGGCCAGACTCCTCACACCCCTTGTTCTGAGTGCACTCAGTGACATATTCACACACTTGGAGAACATTTAAGAACGACAAAGTAGCTGAAGGGGAGCTACAGAATTAGTTTTGTCCACTGACAGACAAAAGAAAAGCAAGAAAACATGAGAACATGAAAATAAATGCCTCTCGGGTCTATGGAGGTGATTAGTTGTGGGGAGAGAACCATTCCAACAGATGTTTTACTGTTGACACTGATGACACAGATGTTCTGCCATATGCAGGTCCAGAAAGTGCAGATCCAGAATCAGCAAACCAAAGTGTGTCAAATGGTCAAATGAAGTGGAGCATAATGTTATGTCTAATAAACTAGATTGGGCCAGGGGAAGGCGTCTCATCACAGTGTTTCTTTCCCCTTTATCTGTGAGGTAACGTTAAGAAAATGGAAAGTATAAAAATAACATATACTATCACAGTTGGCTGTCACTCTCAGTTTTGTTGGTATGCTGTTGAATTTTGCACCACTTTATTTTACCTTCTCTTGTCTCCTGAGGTGATCTGTTCTCTTGGCAGTGAGACAACTGTATTCACTGTTTCTGCTGTCTGGATGAGAGGCTAAAAATACACATGTGCAAACAGGCTGAACTCATTACTGAACCAGCTGTCCACTATCCTTCACTCAGTTATGACCATCAGCTTCACCTGCACCATGTACAGGAATCTGTCTCTGTGAAGTAAGTTTCATAGCACCTGGATGCATTTAAGTGATACTGGGACAGTACAGTCCTCATGTAGAGAGCAAAAGGTCACTGCAAGCCATCCAATATTCCCTACACAGCTCATTTGTTTGAATATTTACACAACTTCAATATTGAAACTGCATGTCTGCATCAGAATATTCCATCTCAGTGTAAACTTCAGAGAAAAATGCTAAACATGTCTACAAATACAGTGTGGCCTGGTATATAATTGTGTCCTACTGAACAGTTTTTCAATAACACTTATTGAAAACCTAAGAAAAAAGTATGATTTTCACCTATTCTAGAAATTTCCTAACCAGCATTGCTCACAACAGGTTCTAATTTGTTACAAAATGCACAATATTAGGTATTAATCTTTGATGTTTTTCTGTCTCTTTATGTCTATGTGCACCAGAAAATTGTTTAACCCTGAAATCTAAGGCTGTATTTGCACAGGACTTTTATTATTTGGGAATGTCCAGTAGAAACTTAATAATGGTGGATTTATTTTTGCCATTGTAAAATCTGTTGTTTGAATTTGTAGAAATTCTGGTGCAAACTACCAAAGATGATTAAGTGAAGATGGAAGTCTTTAATAATACTAATCTTGTGTTTACTAAATTGTAGCTGTATTTGGGGTTACCTTCATCCAGTTTAAAACAAAATATCAAAATAGTTGAACAAGTGTTTTAAATGCCTTTTCAACATTTATGGCACCTCCAACTGCTGAACATCCAGATACAGACTGATATGTAGAGCAAAATCTGACATGATAATGTGACAGGCTAGATGCATGCAGGTATTCCTGTAAGTGAGATACACATGAAGGGGTGTACTTGGTCTGCAACAATGTTTAGGTAGGTGGTACA
>LKNJ01004554.1:1582-13565 GCA_002120245.1 Maccullochella peelii
CCCCCCCCCCCCCCGCTTGACAGTTGGGCCTAAACACTAGTAAATTACCACTAATTTCTACTGATCTTACTCTGATATTTGCAATAAAGGCGTATAGATTTGGCACTAATTACATAAAAGCTTAATGGCCTTGAAAATGAGCCCTGGTTAGAATTATATAAAGTTTGTTGTTTGGCTGACTGGGAAATCAAGGATATTAGAAGAGGTTCACTTGGTCTCAAAGAGGCATTTAGTGTCGTAAAAAGGTCGACAATACCATCATGGAGACTGAAATTGCAATAATAATATTATATACTCAGGTGTCACTATATTAGCAGTACAGTGTGCTGTCTGTTCTTGTTGGAGTGGCTCACTGTAAAACCCGCGCGGTGCAGAGCAGCATGCACAATTAAACAAATATTGTGGTGATCCAACATTTCTTGAACGGGTCGAAGCTTTCACACAGATATTAAATCAGGTTATTTTATTGGATGTAATTTGGAGGAGAAATCAAAGCCAATTATAGGAATGAGGAGGAATGAACTTGTGGATGTGAGAGGGTGGAGGAGGTGGAGGGTGGAGGGGTGCTGGGGGTCTCGGGCTAAAGCTGACATACCTCAGGCTTCAGCTCTGATTGGTCCTCGTTTGGAGAAGCTCATGGGTTCATTCCGTTGTTAAGCGCCTCCCCATTTCTCTAAACTACATTATAATGCAACGAACCTCCCTTTTAACCACAAACCGAATTTGCTTTCATTTACGCCATATATATTTCCTAAATAGGTTAAAGTCATAGAGATTTTTTTTGGAATAGCACTTCGCCCTGGAGCGGTGCGCAATGCTATCTCATGCCGACCTGCTGGATGCTCGCCTCGGTGAGTTATCATCACCAAACTCCGGTCTTCAACTCTACTGTAAGCTGGAGGAACTTCTAATCTTAAATCAAGCTCAGAAAATTGTCAATTTGCTTCTTATATTATCTTAATGTGACTGAAGTGAACTAAACTCGCTTAATTCATTGGAAAAGTAATTATTATTATTATATTACTGCGTAATTTGATTTAACAATTTTCTAAGATCTCGGTGTGATCGAATTGAATTAAGAGTATTTAAGGAGCAGATTGTAATGTGCATGCTGCTTGTCTCTCTCTCTCAGAAAGAGCTGCACTCATTTCTGCTTTTGTGTTTTAAATCTGAATTAGTTGAATGCATGCGCAACATTTCTACTGCAGCAAAATAATGTTTGAGCCGCTCAGACTTCATCTCTGTTGCCTGTAAGTGTTTCGTGTCTCGCAGTATTTGACTAACATGCCTTTTTCCTCCCGTGTAGCCAAAGTGTTACTGTCCAAATCTCAGCAGCTGTGGTTGTCTTGCAGGGATGAAGGATGCCGCGGCAGAGCTCCTGGGCCACAGGGAAGCTTTAAAGTGCAGGCTCGGCGGAGGGGGGCCAGACCCAGGACACTCCGGGGAGCTCGGCCCGGGCCCGGACGGCGTGGAAGGAGCCACGATGCTCCCGGGCGACGACATCGGCAGCGGCGGAGGATCCAACCCGGTGCAGGTCAACAGCAAAGAGCAGGAGAAGCAGCAGCAGCAGCAGAGCAGCAACAACCCCAACCAGTCTGCGGGGCAGCAGTCCCAGAAACAGAAGCGGCACCGGACCCGCTTCACCCCGGCGCAGCTCAACGAGCTGGAGAGGAGCTTCGCCAAAACGCACTACCCAGACATCTTCATGCGGGAGGAGCTGGCGCTGAGGATCGGCCTGACTGAGTCCAGAGTGCAGGTAGGCCGGCTGGAGCCTCATCAACGACGGAGGAAACGACACGAAGCTCGAGACGATTCAGAAGAGACTCACGTGCAGCCATTTAAGATCGATATCTACAGCAGCATCGAACACTGAATAAAACCGAATAAATTCGCCTTTGAATGAAAAATAATGAATTAATAAATGAATTAAAAATTAGAACAAAATAAAACACGATACAGAAATAAAAATGGAAATTCAGAAGCGAAAAGAATCATTTTATTCCTTATTTCAGTTTCTCATCAACAATCAAGAAGTAAAACTATTTCTTTTCTTCGCGGATGTAGAATTAAATGTTCTGATTTTGGCCTTAATGTTTTAAAGAGTTTAATTTAAATTAACATTTAATTGTAGGCTGGATATTTAAGTTCTGCACAAAATAAAAAACGAAAAACGTCTTAACGTACAGTTTCCGGTTCCACTTTTTCTACAAGAGGAAAACTATTAAAACGTTCAGTTTATTTTATAAAAACAAAACTAGAACAGCTGAAAGAGAATATATTTAGTTTTTTTTACAGCAGCTTTAATAAGTGAGCCAATAACCAATAAAAACACTTCCGGTGTGTGTGTTGAGTGCAGTGACGTGTGTCTGGACTCGAGAGCCTCGCACGTGCTTCATCCACACCCTGTAAACACATGAGGAGGCTCCAACATGACAGGAGCTGTTACAGACAGACAGACAGGCAGGCTGACATCCTCTCACTTCACGAGACTTTCAAGGAACATTTTCTGATATCAAAACTCTTTGACTGCATCTTTTATCAGATTTTATTGAACCAACTGGGTTATTTGTTGTTTTTTCTGCCTGGTTCAGACTGGTCTCGTGCAGCCGGATGAATCCACGGCGATGATTTGCAGCTTTAACTCGTTTAATCCCCTTTGAAAATAAAACGGACTGTAACCTTTGTAACAGACTGAATTAGCTGCATCCTGTGTCTCCGATTCTCTTCAATAACTCACAGAAATCCACGTTCGGAATTACGGCGCCTTATTAACTAGCAGCGGCTCACATGTGAAATAATACCCTAATAATCATTATTATTATTGCATGGGTCAGCTCCGTTTCTATACGCTGTTTCCATAAAATCACAATGAGTGAAATGACGTAGGCTTAGCGATGGGCCTGTCACTGCGCGCGCGTCTTAATGCTGCACGCGCTGAGGGCGCACTCGGTCTTTCTGAACGGAATGAGAAATTGCATTTTCTTTCCTTTGAAGTGTAATGCATTTCAGGCCGGATTTCACGGCTGGCTAACGCGGAAGGGGGACGCGAGTGAGATTGTCCCGTTCTTATTACTGCGCCCCACTTTCTCACCCAAACCTCCACATTAATCACAGGCGCGCCGCTGCAAGCAGGAGCTCCGAGGACTGCGTGTCTTTATTATCTGAGCCCGTGCTTTTAAAATGAAGTTATTAAAAATGTTGCATTTTACACAAAAATATATCAATTAAAAACATAATGTCAGCATCTCTGAAAAGTCGAGATAATATCACATAAAAATACGGATGAAGGTCTGTAATCATTTCATGGAAATGCTGCCGATTTATTGAGACAACATTTGTACAATTCACCCAGAATTTATTTTAAACATGTTGCCGCTATTTGGCGTAAAAAAATAAAAGTTTATTATAACACGTACTGAGATCTGTTTTTCAGTGTTACGGATAAATAGAGAGAATAACCAAAATCCTCTAAATGTACCCAATTCATTTTTTTATGTACGTATAAAACAGAGTAAATGTTTGGCACATTGATAGAAGCTGATGTGGATCCTGGATAAAACATAAATCAGATGTTTGTATTGATGATGAGCACAGATTTATGTGCGCTTACAGCTCTGACAGCCCGGCCTGCCAGCACACAAGCAGCCAGTATTATTAGGCTCCACCTGCGCCTCCTAACTCATCACATCATCTCTGTCTGCAGGTCTGGTTTCAGAACAGACGCGCCAAGTGGAAGAAGCGCAAGAAGACCACCAATGTCTTCCGGGCTCCGGGGACTCTCCTGCCGACGCACCATCACCTGCCTCAGTTCCAGTCCGCCGCGGCAGCAGCAGCGGCCATGGGCGATAGCCTCTGCTCCTTCCACGCCAACGACACTCGCTGGGCCACGGCAGGGATGCCCGGCGTGTCTCAACTGCAGCTACCGCCGGCTCTGGGCCGCCAGCAGGCCATGGCGCAGTCCCTGTCTCAGTGTAGCCTCGGCGCCGGGCCGCCGCCCAACTCCATGGGCCTGGCCAACATGTCGTCAAACGGCTCCGGGCTTCAGTCACACCTCTACCAGCCCACTTTCCCCGGGATGGTACCCGCGTCCCTGTCGGGCCCGACCAACGTGACCGGCTCGCCTCAGCTGTGTAGTTCCCCGGACAGTGACGTCTGGAGAGGGACAAGCATCGCCTCGCTGCGCCGCAAAGCGCTGGAGCACACAGTATCCATGAGTTTCACCTAGAACCGAGGGCCACCGTGAAGAGCTTTTCTTTCACTCACACAGAGTTCTTCTGCATTTACTTCTTACTCATCCAATCCATCCAAACGGTGCACCGGGAAAATACAACCGGGATTCTTGTTCCAATAACAACCGGCAGAGCTGTACACCTGCTGTTTCCCCCAAATCACAAACAAGAGGGAAACCCGGCGCTATTTATCCGGCCTGCTGGCCTCTATCAAGCATAGCACTGGTTCTGATTTAAGCTATAATTTATTATTTCGCATGTAGCCTATGACAACTATTTATTTGTCTATTTAAATGAACTTATTCGTTTGTTCTGTATTTATTTATTTACTCGGCACATGCAGCCCCTCGCCTTTATTGTTGCAGGCTTTCAGTGACATTTTTGCTTGGTTTTTGTGAAGACAAATTCTGTGGATATTTTGAACTACAGGCTGCAGATCCCTTTTTCCACCTGCTGCACAGCATGCAGCTCTGAGGGGCAAAAGGGAGGCACAGTGGACGCGTGGAAACAAACCACCCGGAGGGTTTAAAGGAGCAGGAGGACGTGAAAGATTCACCGGAAGAGAAGCTGATTTGAATCAGGACAACACGGAAGAGGACTTGACTGCATGTGCTGTCCGAGGCAAAAAAAAGAAGGGAAATACTATAAATGAAGACATGGAAACTGACTTTAACTATAATCTGTTAAATAGGATGTTTTGTGTAGCGGAAGCACTCTTGTTCCCATTTGGTCAGTTTGTGACTTATGTTTCCTAAATTACGTCTGTGCTTATTCTCAAATACTTGACTTTCTTAAATGTTTGAATCATTTTGTTTCATGGACATGTTTATATCAATTCAATGTAAATGATCAAATAAAAATCATTTTCAATTATGTCACATCATGAATCCACCCTCCTTTCTTGAAGCAGTTAAAGGCGCCTTTAAAAAAACATGTATCTCCAAAAATGTCAACTTGATCAAAGAGAAACAGCCTCGTTCTCAGCTGTGTTGCGATCCAACTGGTTTTTAAATGGGTTATTTAACTTTAGAAATACACACATTTCCTCAGCTCGTAAAGGAGGAACACTTCATCCTTCAGTCTGCCTAAAATAAATAAATGACCAAAATTGGAGATGCATGTTTTCCACTGGACAGCCACGAGAATGCAATATTAAAAAGAATAAAGTTTGTATGCAGCTTTGATTTGAATCCAACACCTTTAAACCTCCAATTGATCATGAATCACCTGCAGATCTTCTGTTCAATCTGTGACATCATGCCATGACATCATCAGATGAGGTCAGTGTCCTCAGTCAGCGAAGACCTGGCGATGACGTCTACAGGTGTGACAAATAACCAGCGTTAAACAAACAGTGAAGTTTGAGCAGCAGAAGTGTTCTTTAGCAGCAGGGCTTTGGTCATTTTGTGCTATTTATACTTTATTTTTGTTTTTTATGCCGCTTTATACTTCATTGCTACATCACACAAGGAAATACTTTTTACTACGTTTATCTGATAGATTCAAATTTTACACATAAAACAAAGAGCAGTTTATAAAATATGCATAAAAGATTCTTTGTTGAAGGTGAAACAATCCTCCGTTGTATAAAGTCATCAGAATTAGCTACAACATCAATAATAATACTCCAGTAATATAATATACAGCCCAGAATAAAAGGGGATGTTTTGCATTATGAGTACTTTTAAATACTTTTTAGTATTTTGCTGATAATACTTCTGTACTTGTAGTAGAGTAGTTTTACACTGTGGTGTTGCTTCTTCTGACTCTGGTTCCAGGTGCTCCGGTGGTTCTGGTTCCAGGTGCTCCTGTGGTTCTGGTTCCAGGTGCTCCGGTGTGAAACACAGCGAGGAGATCGTTCATGTGTTCAGGTTTTGCAGGTCCTGTATGGAATCAGACCGATCATCCTGTAAAAGGACCAGTGCAGAATAGCTGGAGCATCTCCACACAGAACGCTCGATTCCCGATTAATAATTTAACAACATCAGTGGTGTCAAATGAATCTCAGTAAGGACCAAACTGACAAATCAGCATCAGGTCCACAAGGTGCTATTCTTCATTTTGTTATCTTTTAGCTGAAAACACAAACCAAACCTGGTTAATATAAAGCTTTGACATTTAGTCGACTAAAATCATGAATTTCAGGAGCTTTGAAATTCGTGCAGGCTGCTGTATAATCCTGTGTGACATCTGCAGCCATTAAATAATGAATCCTATGTTTGAAAAAGATCTTGAGCCCATTTTCACAGCTTATATATTAATAATGAAACAACGAAAACTGAAGGTTGATTCAAGCATGAAGGCAGGCTGAGGCGTCCTGTGCAAACTGGAAGCTCTCTTATTGTACAGAACCTGTACTGTATAGATGCAGATGCATCTATATTCACTTTAGTAAATTCTCTAGCTGAGTTCTTCGTTTCAGGCTGGATCCACAAGATGCTGCCCCCCCCCCCATGCCCTCACACCTCTGCTCCAAATGCAAATCTTTCACCTAATTTTAGATAAAGTCAGAGGCAGGTTTGGCTCTCTGACGGCTGCAAAACTCTTATTTTTTCATCATCCGTTAATGTTCTTTTGTTTTTCTGTCTCACTTTTCTTTTTGTGCACTTCAGTCAGTCCACTTGACCAGGCTCTGTGGCTGAGCTGCAGCACAGACTTCGTGCCTCCTTGAGTGGCCTACAGGTAAGTGCATACTTTTATTTGGACTATTAGAGGCGCACCTATGTTTAACCCTTAAATACCGGCACATCCTCTTCTGGTATTTATGCTTATATCTTACTGGCCAGTAAGATACAAGCATGAACTTTTTATTTTTTGTTACATATATTGTTCCCAAAGAATGAACTTTGACCTCAGGGACACAACAGCTGCATCTCTGCAGAAGAAACCAGTGGACTGAAGTCAGAATTAAGTTAAGCGATCTCATGAGACTATTAAAGAAGGTTAACCCTTCATTTACTTTTCGATATGTTCTTGATTTGATCAACAGTTCACTGGTTTAACGATTAGATAAGGTTAGTTTGAAAGTAATCCACAGTATTAGCAGCTGTTTCAGGTGAAGTGTCGTTAAGGGGGGGGTTTATGTATATTTTGGGCCTCAGATTGGGGTCGTTAGGTGAACTTGGAAGGCAGAGGGTTAAACTCCACATGGACTCAAACAATCAGAAGGGTCAAATGTAGGACTTGTTTGTGTTTGTTTGTTCTGTAGACTTTTGGTCTTTGAGGAAAAACTTTTTTCTGGAGCGTCGTCAACAACTCTGGCAGCTGCAGGCAACTGCTGGTAAAAGTAATGCAGCTGTAGGTTTAAAGCAGGAAATGGATCTTATTACAGGTGAGACTGAACGTGTGCTGACAGGTGGGCGACACCAACGGGCCCTTTTTTTTGTCTGATGCACCCCCCCCACCCTATCAAACAAGCTAAGTACCCCTTTATAGATCCACCCGTCATGAGGTTATTTAACACGAATGATGATATAAAGTGGATATTGTTACAGCAGACATGACGTCTGTTTATAATCACAACAAAGGAGCGACTGGGGGGGGGGGCGGGGGCGGTCTGCGGTCTAGCGACAGATGTGAATTAATATTACATAAATGTAATAATTTGTTCACTATCACCCAGGTTAATTAGTTTGTGGAAATGGGTAACCTATTTCTCATTGAGTCATTTGTCACACGCTGACGAGGCAGCCAATCAGTGACCCTGCTGCTGCTGGGATCATTTCTCCCAGAATGCTGTGCAGCGAGTGTGTCGCCAGCGAGCCAATGGGTGCCTCCTATTTATTCCACACAAATAAATGAAATCAGTCAATAAACCATCCAACGGTGAATATGGCGAATATGTCCCTCTGTCCCGGATTATGATGAGAGCTCATTAATCTCCCTGTGTGTGTTTGTGTGTGTGTGTGTGTGTGTGTGTGTGTGTGTGTGTTTGTGTGTGTGAGTGTGTGTGTAGGTATTTGTGTTTGTGTGTGTGTTTGTGTGTGTGTGTAGGTGTTTGTGTTTGTGTGTGTGTTTGTGTGTGTGTGTAGGTGTTTGTGTTTGTGTGTGTTTGTGTTTGTGTGTGTGTTTGTGTGTGTGTGTAGGTGTTTGTGTTTGTGTGTGTGTGTTTGTGTGTGTGTGTTTGTGTGTGTGAGTGTGTGTGTAGGTGTTTGTGTTTGTGTGTGTGTGTGTGTTTGTGTGTGTGTGTGTGTGTAGGTGTTTGTGTTTGTGTGTGTGTGTGTTTGTGTGTGTGAGTGTGTGTGTGTGTGTTTGTGTGTGTGTGTGTAGGTGTTTGTGTGTGTGTGTGTGTGTGAGTGTGTGTGTAGGTGTTTGTGTTTGTGTGTGTGTGTTTGTGTGTGTGTGTGTAGGTGTTTGTGTTTGTGTGTGTGTGTGTTTGTGTGTGTGTGTAGGTGTGTGTAGGTGTTTGTGTGTGTGTGTGTGTGTAGGTGTTTGTGTTTGTGTGTGTGTGTGTGTTTGTGTGTGTGTGTGTGTGTGTGTGTAGGTGTTTGTGTTTGTGTGTGTGTAGGTGTTTGTGTGTGTGTAGGTGTTTGTGTGTGTGTGTGTAGGTGTTTGTGTTTGTGTAGGTGTGTGTGTGTGTGTGTGTGCATATGGTTACTGTGTTTATGCCCACATGTTTGTGTTTGTGTGTGAGGAGGAAGACTGAATGAAATGTGTGTATTTATATTTATGAATATGCAGCGACAGTATTCAGAACAATTACTTCTGATTATCTCAACAAAATAATAATAGTTTGGCATTTTGAGAAATACGCTCATTCACTTTCTTGATGAGAGGTAGATGGAAAGATCAATACCCTAACCCTACCAGTGGAGCTAGCGCCAGCAGCCGGTTAGCTTAGCTTAGCATAAAGGGATCTCTTCAGGGCCAGTATGACGTTTTAATGTACATATGTGCATGTGAAGCTATCCTTTAACAGTTATCATTATCAGCTAATGCTAACACGACCCTGGAGCTGATACTGTGACTACAGCCAGAAGTCACCAATACTTTCAACTTCTGGGCTGAACATGTTTTCCGAGGTTTATGTTTCCAAAGTCTGTCCTTAAATCAACCAATGAGAGAAAGAGAAATCAGTCTGGGTCACACATCCCGTCATCACTGCTATAAAAAAGAAGCTAATCCTTTGAGCTTTTAGGGGCAGCGGTATGTTGCTGGCTTCACATCCACATTACGAATCCAAATTCATGAGAACTTTAATTTTATCTGACAGGCAGAGTCTAGGAGTGTCTTGGTGATTGTTATGCCAGATGGCGGCGAGAAAATCCCATTTGAAGGTTTTATTAATTTTCGTTAAAATGGAGAGGTTCGCCGCCGCCGCCGCCGCTCTCTCACTGACGAGGCTGACTGACGTCTCGCTGCTCCCTCCATTTGTCATTGTTTGAAAAGGTCTTAATTGTATTACATGCAAATGAAGAGATTTGATTTTTGCCCATTATCTATTCATAAGAGAAAATGAACAGAACATTAGCGGGTCACCAAATGATGGGGGGGGGGAGACAGACAGAGATGATCAGTTCGACAGATAGGAAGACGACACAGAGTCAGAGAGAACTGGCAACTTTACATTACTGTGCTCTTTGCCCCCCCCCACGTCTGAAGTGTGCGAGTGCCTGTTTGTGTGTGTGTAACAGGTCAAGGCTGATAATTAACCTGCGATGACTGAAACACAGCAATTACAGTCAAACTCATGTGACAAATCAAAGTGACAAGCTTGAACACACTCAGGCATCTTCTCTGGTCGGCTGTAGACCACGATCCTCTGGATCATGAGCCACATATATTCTATTCAGATCCACATCCACTTTGTTTTAATTAGCTCTTATGGCATCAGTGGCACCATGCGGGTTTAAAGATCAGTTAAAACAGCAACAACACAAAACAAAAGTTATTCTCGGTGGACCGTTTTCATTGGAACTACTTTCTGCTGAAGAAATAATCATTATGAAAACTGTTGAGTGAGTAACATGTCCCCTCCTGAACAGGCGCTGTAGTTTATTTGGATTAAATCTTACGTAAACCGCCCCGCTACCGTCAGTACTTACTAATACGACAAACATGTGTTAATCTGCGGCTGAAAATAGTCCCCAACCAATACATTTTCTCCAGTTTGAGTAATGTTAGCTAAAAACTACAGAGCCCAGCTGTTTTAGAATTTCTTTTTAAACTTAAAAAAAAGAAATGTTATATTTGCGACCTGTTTTTGAAGATTTTTGTGGAATAAATGGACTTGGGGTTGAGTGTCCCAGACAGGAAGGGGAAGCAGGGGATTATCGAGTATATTGGTATTGTTGACATAAAAAAAACGGATGGGGAAGTCATATTTTTGTAATTATAGACACATCTTGTATATCATTAGCTGTGGGCTTATGAAGGTGCTACCCTGCGTGTCGAGGACTGAGTGCAGAGGCTCAGATCTGGTAAAGCAGAACACAACGGAAGCCTGATGAAGAGGGACAGTGAAGTGTGTTGGTCCAGAATGAGACTCTCTCTCCGACCACTCCGAACAGCGAGGGAGGGAGCCCGTTATTGAATACTGTTGTTGGCCTATTGTCAAATTACAGCTTAATTCCTTATCCATCATCATAACCATTTGTTTTCCTTACAGGGTGGGGGGGTGAGAGCAGGCACCTCTTCGGAGGAAGAGGGAGCCGGCAGACTTTTCTTTCTTTGCTCTGACTCTGGTCTTTAGTGCTGTGAGTGTTTTGGTGGCCATCGCATCATGACTTCACCTCTGAGCTGATTCTTGCCATTGGTCATATTTGACACCTCGTCCACACCAGAGCGAAGCTGCTGCACTCAGGAACCCCTCACCTTTTTCTTCCATTTCTTCACGGTGAACTCCTGAATCTCTGCCTTCCTGTTCTCACTGGTTTTTTTATAAACTCTTCCTCATCTTCACCCTATAATGTGTTTTTGAAAAATGTCACTTTCCCACCACATTTCTTGGCCCCATGCTGCCCTGATTGCATCCTCTGCGGGCCTGTCAGTGGGCGGCTGGTCCACCACTTTGGTCTGGACTGAAATGTGTCAACAACTCTTGGATGTATTCCTATAAAGTTTGATGCAAACATTCACTGTGCCCAGAGGATGAATCCTAATGACTTTGATGATCCCCTGACTTTCCATTTAGCGCCACCACCAGGTCACATTTTTGGCTCTGAGAGAAATATCAGCTCTTGGATGGATTGCCAATGAATGAATTGTAATAAATAATTACTAATATTATTAGTGATTCTCTGACTTTCCATCTTGGGCCATCATCAGGTCAGATTTTTACATAAACCGTTACCGTAAATACTTACTAATATGCCAAACATGTGTTAATCCGCGGCTGAAAATAGTCCCCAACCAATACATTTAGTCCAGTTTGAGTAATGTTAGCTAAAAACTAAAGAGCCCAGCTGTTTTAGAATTTCTTTTTAAACTTAAAAAAAAGAAATGTTATATTTGCGACCTGTTTTTGAAGATTTTTGTGGAATGAATGGAGTTGGGGTTAAGTGCCTCAGACAGGAAGGGGAAGCAGGGGAATATCGAGTATATTGGTATTATATTATTAGTGATTCTCTGACCTTCCATCTAGCGCCATCATCAGGTCAGATTTTTAACACTTACCTGCAAAACAAATGACATTCCCATCAGCCTCAGCTGCACTTTGTGTTTAGTGCTAATTAGTAAATGTTAGCATGCTAACACGCTAAACTAAGATGGTCCATCCATTATCTACAGAGGGTCACGGGGGGGGGGGGGGGGGG
>LKNJ01004554.1:13585-30801 GCA_002120245.1 Maccullochella peelii
ATTGGGCGAGAGGCGGGGTACACCTGGACTGGTCACCAGCCAATCACAGGGCTGACACATAGAGACAGACAAACAGTCACACCTCCGGGCAATTTAGAGTCATCAATTAACCTGCAAGTGTTCGGATGGTGGGAGGAAGCCGGAGAACCCGGAGGGAACCCACGCGGACACAGGAACATGCAAACTCCACACAGAAAGGCCCCAGCCGACCAGGGGGGGGGATCGATAAACTAAGATGGTGAACATGGTTTTACCTGCTAAACATCAGCATGTTAGCATGGTGACATTAGCATTTAGCTCAAAGCACCACTGTGCCTGTAAGTACAGCCTCACTGAGCTGCTAGCATGGATCACATTCATTCACATCCTTTGAATTAATTATATACTGACTCAAAACACGTCTCTAGAGTCTACATCTCTGACCCATTCATTCAGACATCTGACACATAGTTAAACAAACAGAGCATCACCCGTCCCCAAATCTAAAACCCATTCACTCCACCCCAACCCATCCCTCTCCCCTAACCCTCCTCCTTTCTCCAGCTGCCCTTGAGCTTTTCTATTACCACATGGAAAGCACCTCGCAGCCCCTGACAAGCGCGGCGGATCGACACTAAATCAGAAATCAGTGCCAGCCGCAGATCTGAGCCACCATGAAGGTCACAGGCCCTACACTGCGTCGTCTCAATCGGGGGAGCAGGAGTAGACACAGCCAGGGTGATGTGTGACTGTGTGTGTGTGTGTGTGACTGTGTGTGTGTGTGTTAACAGGGGGACACCGAGAGGAGGAGAGAGGAGAAGGGTGGACGAGGATGTGGAGGGAGAGCAAGTCAACATGAATGTAGAAGTCATGGGAAGGAGGAGAGAAATGAGGGGAAGTGAGACAAACTGTAGGCAGAGTGAAATCAAACTAATTATTTGATTTTATCCTGCAAGAGTTAAACTAATAATTTAGATAAATGCAAGGGGAAACACTTAGTTTTCCCTGTTAATGGAGGTTTGAACCTTCCTCTGATCTCATGGGATTGTTACACACTGCCATCTAGCGGTATAAAGGAGGATGACAGCCATTGCAACACAGGATCACACTCAGTCTTTAACGTTACCTTTCCCCTCCACTCAGAAATGGGTTTTGCTTATTGTTACTTTACCTGGATGTTTGAGCTTCACCGTGCAGACAGTTTGAGCGCGTGCGCTCACCTTAAATCTGTGCATGTACCTGCATGATTTTGCAACCAGTTTGGAAGCCAACTGTGCTCCAATATGCAACTTACACAAGCGTGGACATAGACAGAGAAGGGCAGTCTTCTCTCGGCCTGAATGAATCGTGTCCAGCCGAAGCTTCCGTAGTTTGAGTCACATGAATGATTTGTTATGGTCGTGACATTAACATGCAGCTAGCTTACACGCTCCTGTTGTTGTAACGTTACATTTGTCCGCTTTGGTGAAACTTTCCGGTCAACAACACGAAGGCTCACATCATCTTCTCAGGAGGGCCATAAACAGGACGATATTTCCGTCCAGCGGGAGCGGCTCGGGTTTCTGTGTTTAGGCTAATGACTGGTAATATACAGTTAGCTTGTTTGTTATGCTAACGTACAGCTTATGCTAATGTACGCGTTCATATGTGTTTTCGGCTCCTGTTGAAATAGATTTGTAAACCGACTTCTTTCTGTTCCTGAAGTTAGTCGCTAATAAACGAAGTCATGTTCCGGTGGATTCTTGGTGGTCGGGAAGCTCCGGGTTCGGTGGAGGTAAGCTAGCTGACTATTCAGTTTTCAATTCAATTTCAATTCAAATAGCTTTATTGGCATGAATGTAACAGTGACAATATTGCCAAAGCGTTAAATAATAAGACTAGCTAGCTAACTTTACCTCAGTGAAGCTAATGTATTAGCTGTGCTCTCTCTATTATTCCGTGATTTATCCCCATTTGATTTATGCTAATATTGTTTGCGATAATACATGCCTCTCTAATCTCCATAAGCTTCATGTACCTGCAAAGATTAGTAAGATTGTAAGTCCTGTACCGAAGTGATGCTACTTTATACTTCAGCTCTACATTTCAGAGGTAAACACTGAACTTTTTACTCCTCTACATTTATCTGACAGCTGTAGTTTCTAGTTATTTTGCAGATGGAAATTTTAAAACCCCATAATGACCACATACAGTACTCTTATACAGTAAATTCAATCATCAGTACAACAGTATATATATATATATATATATATATATAGATATAGATATAGATATGTGGGTTTATACATAAATATATGTTCTTGGCTCTTTCTGTGCCATTATTTTTTTTTTAGCAACTTTTCCAAATTTAATTCTCAGATTCATTCTCATAAAACCAGACAGGTTGACCATCTTCATCTTTATAAAACAAAACATGGCCAGTATTTCCTCACATATCGTGCCAAAGTACATGTATTAAAATACATAAAGAGCGATCTGCTGACATTTTTAAAAATAAATTGTCATCACATTTATTTCCTGATGTCTAATTAGTTCTTGATTATGTCTTTTTAGTTTAATCCTTTTTTTGTGTGAAATATTGGATAATTTGACCTCGAAAATGAAACCATGTGAGCAGTTTAGAGGGGAAACAACAACCCATAGATATCTGAAACATGACGGGAGTAGACGCTTCTTTTTGGTAAGGGGCCACTGCAGTCTTTAACAATGCATTGTATTTAATAAGCTCATCAAATATATTTAAGCTAAAAGCTTAATCTGTAACCGTAGCTGGCGTATAAGTATAGCGCAGTAAAAAGCACAATATTTCCCTCTGAAATGTAGTGGATTAGAAGTATAAAGTAGCAGAAAATGGAAATCCAATAAAGTCCCTGTACGGAGTTACTTTCCAGCGCTGCCTGCCTCGGCACCACAGCCTGTTGGTCTCACTACTTTCCCTCTGATGTCTGCAGAAAAGCCCCGTGTTGTGCATTGGAGAGGAACAGCCCAAAAACTGCTTCACTGAGCTGCAGGTGCTGAAAGGACATTTTGACATTGTTCGATTTCTGGTGCAGATTGATGACTTCAGGTAAGCAGAGCACAACCCCCCACCCTCCCCTTTTCTCTCTCTTTCTAACCTCTCTACCCTTGGCTGGCCTCTATCCCTCTGTGATTGATAGGAGATCCTCACCTACAGCAAACTTACAGAGCATGACAAGAGCCCAATCATCACCACTGTGTGATTGTGTGTGCACAGTACAGTATAACCAAAGGCCTTTAATGCTGTCCATACACACATGCATGCACACGTATGGAGGTTCTGCACCTGCTCTCCTCTGTGCGCTGCTGTGTGGAAGCATGCTGCACCCTGGCATGGTAGAGTGGGTCTGCATAAGTGCTCAGATTGGGATTTATAACAGAACTAAGTGTGTGTGTGTGTGTGTGTGTGTCAGGAGGTGGGGGTTGCTTCACGCCTGGTCTCCTCCAGTAATAACCCCCTCCTCTGGGTCTCGTCCTCTCCGCACACAGGTCCACAGTCGGGGGCAAAGGCCAGAAAATTCTCTCCAGATTGCTTTTGAAGTCCGAAAATGTATCCTGGACAGTTCCTCTCTTCTCATTGCATCTCTCTTTTTCACGCGCTCATCCTGTCTGTTGGTTTTGGGAGCAGGTAGTGTGGATGGTTGGGGGTCGGAGGGCAAGTGAAGGTGGAAAGCCTCCAGGACAGATGTTATTTTTTTGAAGATTTCTCCGGTGGAGGTGGACCTACGGGAAATAATTCCTCACACAGATAGATTAACTCGGTGTGTTTGACTACGCTGAGCCCTGCCCCTCAAGTATTTTTGTCACGTATGAGTCTCCTTGCAAGAAACGGCTCCTACCTTTCATCTTCTGTTTTCCAGATGTGCCTCAGCAGGGGACGATGGCCTTGTGTTGGTGTGGAACGTGGAGGTAATACGTTGCAAGTTGATTATTTCAGTGCGTTGTGAAATTGCACACAACACAGTGGCACTAATTGCTTTTCTCTCTCTCTCTGCCTGTTAGACCGGCGAGAGGCTGCAGGAGCTGCGGGGGCATTCCCAGCAAATAACAGCCATAACCACCTTCACCTGTAATAATGGACTCACATCACACACCTGGCTCATCACAGCCTCCTCAGACCGCAGTCTCAGTGTATCCTCACACCCCCCCACAGTTAAACACACTGAAGTCATTCATGTGGAATTGTTGTGTTTGTAATTGAAACTTGGTTTTCCTTAATCTTATTTGTCAGTTGTGGGACCCTGATACAGGCAACAGGGTTCAGACCATTTCAGATCTTCAGTCTTCTGTTAAGGTAACTGATATAAGCTGAACAATGGGGGCGCTCCAAAACCAGACCGATACAGTACCAGTTTGCACCGGTTGGGTGTGGTTTCCTCTCCATGTCAGTTAGGCGCTCATTCATACGGTTTGATTTCCTTGTGACACATAAAACAACATGTTTTAATTTAAATGATAAAAGTAGTGAAAGTTGTTGAAAGTATGTGTATTTGAAAAGCAACAGAATGTTAATATCCAGTTTCATCTCAGTAACGTTAAATATCATCAGCTGCGATGGAGCGCTCTTCTGCCACTGACTTGAGAAACTGTTAATTAATTAGTCATTTCATGTTACACCTGGTTTCTGTGTTAGTTATGATTCCCTGAAAAGAACATGTCTGAAATGCATCATGAAAACAAATATTTGTATCTTTAAAAATTTGCAAAAGATAAAAAATGGAAACGGTTGCAGCTGCAGAGATGTTTGCTCAGTGCTGCACACGCACTAACACAGAGCAGGAACAGTACGTCTCGGTCCTACACAGTCCGTTTTCTTATGCCAGTCAGCTTTGGGCAGTTACGCCTGTGTTGGCAAGACATGTAACATACTAATTAACATGTGTGACTCTTAACGGTTGTTCTGCCACTTATGATTTAAGCTAAAAATGCTAAATACCTCCTCTTGATCATAGATTAAGGTTAATTGCAGCATCCATAGGTTAATCATGTTCGATGTCTTCGCTGATATAGTGTGTGTGTGTGTCCACATTGTATTTGTATGGTATATGTGCTGATCCAGTTGTGTCCCTCAGTGTCTGCTGGTGCTGGAGCGGCTGTGTGTGTGGGTCTCCGGCGGGGAGGAGCTGTGCGTGTGGAGCAAAGACTTGCAGCTGCAGTGTCACAGGCCGAACCACAGCGACACCGGTAAGGAGAAGCGAAAGGCAAGATAACGGTCACAGTAAACCTCTGTGCTCACCCCTGACGCTGCTGCGTGCACACACAGACTCACGTTGGCATTGTGTTTTGGCATTTTGCAGGAATAACGGCTCTGATAGAGCTGCCCAAGAACTGCGTAGCAGCTGCTATGGATAAACAGATCGGTAAGAGGAGAGAATAATTACACTGTACGTTACCCACAAACTGATGAAGACTACATGGCTTTAAAGAACATTATTCTGTCTTTGCAGTGATCTACAGGCTGACGGTCTCTACTGACTCCTCTCTGTCGATGGCTGAGATCCGCTGTCTGTCCGACCACCAGGACCAGATTCGAGCTCTTATCAACGTCAACGGTCCGTCTGTCTTTAAAATCATCAAAGCGGCTGCGTTTTTGAGATATCGAGAAATTGCATGTCATTACGTTTATATATGTTTTAGTTTGATAAATAAGTGCTGTCTGTCTATTTAATTGTTTATGTAAATTGTGATAAATAAGTGATTTCATTGAATAAGTTAATTAATAGTAATTTGTTAAAAGTCAAGTTAATAATCATTTTAATTTAACTAGTACAGTGCCCGTTCAGACAGACAGAGATTTCTTCCTTTTATAGTTAGATGATGCTGCTACAGCGCCACCTATTGGCCAAATGACACCAGATTTGTCATGGTCACTCAGACATCACATCTACACATGTCCCCCAAATGTGGTTGCAACAGCACAAAGCGTTCAGGAGATATGACCTTTATTGTCATATAAGCCCCGCCCACAGCATTTGAGCAAACTTTGAGGGCCAGCTACAGCAAAACGTACGGAATATATGTCTGGCTTCGCCCAGAGATGTTCTGTAGCATATTAGGTGACGAGTAGCGAGAAAACAGATTTGGACAAAATTCAAAATGGTGGAAAATCTAGATGCAGATTCTTCTGGACCCACAGAATCCAAAAGTTACAGGCCAAAAGGTAAAGTTTGTTGTTGTAACTCCACCATCTCGCCAAATTGCACCAAATTGGACACTTGGGTTAGCCTAACCCTCGGGTCCTCAGCAAGACAGCTGCTGAGCGTGGAGCTGACCGGCTCAGCGGGTGTTGAGATAATCGAAGGACATGCGTACATACTGGTATCTACGGAGCGACGCGGTTTTCTTACCGTCGAAAGGTTTGCTGATTAGGAGAACTTTGAAGATTCTACAAAACTGTGGAATAAAAATGTGAATGTTTTTCCTTCTGAAGCTAACGTTCCCGAGTTAAGCCAAGGCAACAACGTGTCCTATATTCACCATGTCTTCTTCAGACGGGCTCTTTGCCAGCGGTTCCCACGCGGGCGAGTTGATCTTATGGGATGCGATCGATTGGAACATCCTGGCCTATGAGCACATCCTGTGGGAGGAGTCACAAGCCTGCACTCAGGCTGAAATACGCCTGGCCGCCCCCAAACCCAGCGAGATGTCCATCCAGCACCTGACCACCAACGGAAAGGTGAGGAAGACGGGATGAGTGGGTGCACCTGTTGTTCACTGTGTTGTTTTCATGTCATGCTTGTGTGTTTTGTAGCACATCCTCGCAGCTGTGGGCAGCGGCCTGTACGTGTACAGCGTTCTGAACAAGACGGTGGCGGCCTACAGGAAGGCGGCCCACGACTCTAACATCTTACACACCTTGATGTTATCTGACAGGTAAATATATCAGGAGTTCCTGTCCTCTTTGAACCTCTCCAAAGTGTGACAGAAAAGTAGGACTGCAGTATGATTCATTTAAAAAGATAATTAGTTTTCTCTTTGGAGAAATACTGTTTGCCACTGATGCGTCTGTGAACGATCTGCCCCGAGAGCAAGAAGAATTCTCTCCATGCATTTATACAAACTGTGGTCACACACAGAGATACAGTGTCGTAAATGATGACGATGGTTCCCAACTTTTTGGCTCGTGACCCCTTTAAACGGAACAATATGTGCTGTGTGGTTGCGTGTTTCTACCAGCTGTGAACAGTTCACCGTTCACACTTTTTCCCCTTTTATTAGAATACATATGTTTCTGTGTTAGAGTCCCAAAGAACAGCGAGTAGAGATTATAGGAAAGTCTAAAAAAAATAAACATACGTTTGTGTAGCTTACATATGTTTTTTCTGCTTTCCTCTTCTGTTCATCTCGCAACCCCCCAGATGTATCTTGCGACCCTTGTGGGGGTCCGACCCCTAGCTTGTGAACCACTGGTCGAGACTGACCAGTGCAACAAGCATGCAGTCCATTTGTCATCCACACGAGTGCGAAGCTGCTCTGCTTCTTTGCTAGAAACAAACAAAAAGCTTAAAAATGAGTTTGCATTCCTCGAGTGCAACAAAGCTCCTGTTAAATAAGGTGGCCGACAGTAACGCAGCAGCCAAAACGAATACAGTTAAACGTCTGGTGATCTTTTCTTTAACATTTTCTAAATCTAAAGCTGATTAGATTTTGCTGTGTGGATCTTTGGTGCACCTGTCAAAACATGACATGATGTCTTTTTTAGCTGTTGGACTAAACTGTTGGTGTGACGGCGTCTCTGTTTCAGCGAGCTGATGTCCTGCTCTGAAGATGGCAGCGTGAGGATGTGGGAGATCCAAGACCTGCCTTTACCTGCTGAGCCGGCCTCTTCAGGTGACACAAACACACATCAGGTCTGATAAATGTGATGACAGGATGTTAAGTAGTTCACATACTCTATACATGCAGACATATCTAGAAGTAGGCCGTCGTCTGAGTTCCTCCTGTGTGAATGATCACATACAGGAAAATTGCCTGCACTCAACTTTTGTGTGTACAGTTGAGTGTCTTGATGTGCGCTAATGCAGTCCAGATGTGGTATTGTGTGTACCAACATCAGAGAGGCTGTGTTTTCTGCTTAAGTGGTCTACAGTGGACTGTGTGTGGTCGAGCTGTGGTGATTCTGAACAGATCTTGGCTGGAGAGTACACTCAGGCTCACTTGCGGATCATCACCAAAGGCCAATTATTTGTCTATCATTTGTTTTATGTCTCCAGGAAAACAGAAATCAATCACGTGCATCTCCTGTGGTCTTTTAAAGGAAACTTGGTGTATTCCAGCCTGGCTCTGATGCACAGATTTGGGGAAACAAAGGTCTCCGGGAGGGATCGGTTTACTGTGATGTGAACCGGGTCGCTAATAGTGGAAAAACCCACAGAGAATTATCACCCAAAAAGACCAAAAACAGTTAAAAGATAGTGAATATGGGACTTACATTCATCAGGTGACACGAACACGACATGAAGGATCATGTTGTTCTGTAACTGCTGGATGTGGAAATAAGCAACTGTTTGCCAACAAATTCGCTAGATCAACTTAAAAGGTGATGATTATGTTAACGCTGTGTTCACAGCTTGTTTCTGCTGCCCCCAAAGTGGCCAAAAGAGTTATTGCAGGTTTAAAGGAAAATTCCAGTATATTTGAACCTGGCGTGTTTCCCATAAATGTTGCCGGTGTGGCTCTGTGGGCTGCTGCACGAGCCTCCTACAGCTTTTTACATATAAATACATTTTTACATGAGTCATGACTGAAAGTAAACACAGAAAGTAGGAGGAAAATATTGTCCTTTAATCCAGAGGCTCAGTAGTTATTATCTCCTCTGATGCCGATCCTACCTGGCTTCCATCTGAACATACAGGAAACATTTAGTTATCGCAGCACTGACCAGCAGCCGTAGTGTCGCTAACACAAGATCAACTGTATTGTTTATGTCTTCTTTAATCCTCTCTGTCCATCAAACCAGGCTTCTTTGGAATGTGGACTTTTGGCCGGTCAAACAAACAGACCGGTCCTCCGTCGAAGAAGGTCACGGACGTCCCGAACATCAGGACGCTGGAGTTGACGGGTGATCTGATTGGACACTCTGGGGCAGTCCAGGTGAGATTTTATGTGTACAAACGTATGTTCTACTTCGAAATGGTGTCACATTAACGCTTTTTGCTCTTCTGTCAGATGTTTGTGCGCTTTAGGGAGAACGCTTTGGTCACCTGCTCGACAGACCACCTGCTGATTCTGTGGAAGGACGGAGAAAGGCAGTCCCGCCTCCGCAGCCAGGCACTTTTCCAAAAACTGGAGGAGAACGGAGGACTCTGACCTTTAACCCTCGAATCGCTGCCTTAAGAACGGAGAGATGGTGAGACTGTTGGTTAGAAATCACTTGTATGTCTGTAATGACGGTTTGTATTTAATGTAATGGTTGTCGTTTGCCTTCTGACTAAAGTATTTAATTTAAATAAAAAGAAAACCCAGTAAATACCTCATCTCAGAAACAAACCATTTGCAATATGTTTGTGTTTTAGCGCTGTGATGTTGATGTGCAGCCAGACATCTTGCTGGAGTCCAGTCAGGGATCAGCAGGTACGCTGTCTAAGCTCCTGCCTCAGTCCTCATTTCGGTGCCGCTTCATATTTGGTGAATCAGCCAGTTTCACGCTTTTCTTTGTAGGGATTTGTTTTATTTCACCACCTAATCTGCAAAAACCCTGTTGTGATCTTTGACCAGCAGTCGTCCTGTGAGGGGAACGTTGCACCTTTTATTCTGCAGATTTGGTTTTTGTAACGTATACCCAGATTATTATTATCATTAATCTGCACTGATGTCTTAATTTAAAGGAATACTTAAACACTTTCATATTTAGCGGACAGATATGAGCTTGGTATCGATAATTCTTCAGTGTATTTCCTAAAATGTCAAACTATTCCTTTAGATTTGTTGCTGCGATTCATGTAACAACTTCATATTTAAAAATGCTTTTAATTGTGTCACAATACATTTGTGTGTTTGACAGAACATCAAAATAAGACATCGTAACTAAAACTTCACAAACAAACATTTTAAGTGACTGATGGAAAGCTTTCTATGCACGAGGCAGTAAAATCTTTCACAACACACACTGCAGTTCTCATGGCCAATAATGATCTTTTGTTTGTTTGTACTGAATATAACATCACTTTCTAATTAAATTATACAAAACACAGGATTGGCCCGTTGTCCGTGTCAGAGAAGAGGAAATAGAAATCACTGGAAGTGACGACGGCTTATTGTTACAGAACAAGCAGTTATACGATCTGGTTCTGCCTCGGACTCAAAGCGACTGGCTGTCATCTGAAGAAAAAAAGGCATGTCTGACGTGTAAATCTTGAAATTGTCTTTGAATGAATAGAAATCTTTCATTATTGACTAGCAAAAATATTTTCTCCTGATCAGTGAGAGCAGTCAAACATTCAGCGCTGGAGCCACAGCTCAAGTCACTGTAAAAAATAAAAAAAAATAAAATGATCTTCTTTTACAGATTTCAGAAATCACGCCTGCTGTGACGTAAGCAAAATATGTAAAATGCAAAGCAACATGATATATTAGGCTGAGTATTTACAAGAACAGCAGGTACATTAGGTAGTTTACAGTGTATTGCAACAATAGCAGACCTAAACACTGAGACACGACAAGATTAAGGCGTTGATTAAGACCTTGCTCATCAATAAAATGACTACGTATCATTATGAATACATTGAACACGGATGTGACCAGCTCTGTCTCTTTAGACGATAACTGACAAACTTCACCTGATTTCAGTTTCTGTCTTTTAAAAGCCTCACGGTACCAAACGGTGTCAGGCCCATTGTGACAGAACTATTAACACGGACTCACCAAAGTAACTCAGAACTGCAGCACAGACCAGAAAGCAACACGTATGGCTTTTCTTCTAATTCTTTCTTGTAAGAGGACAGGAGGAACTATTTCAACCAAAAAACTAAAATACTTGTTTCTGTAAAGATGACGAGAGAATAAGGCACCTGTAAAGAGCTCTCTGTGCCTTTGGTCAGTACTGGAATGTGTGTTTCCTGGATGAACACACAGCAACAACACGTCCTCCTACGTCTCTCGATGGGAGACGAGAACTCGTAATACAGAAGCAGCTCAGGTAGTTTTGGATATCTGCAGATTTAACCACCATTTGGATTTCTAATTCTTTATAAAATCAAAGGGTTCAATGTGCTGCTAGCAACTTTCCAATACTGTTTCACCTTCATGCGTTAAAGTTCTTTTTCTGATCTGTGCACCACTACTGCAACACCCCCGTGTCGCCACCAGAGGGCAGACACATCATACAAATGTTTTCAGCTGACGGCCTTTTTTTGGTCGATTTCTCTGAGTCCAACTGATTTGAAACACATGCAGCTGGATTTCTCCCCAACAGGGTTAGGGTGTCCAAATGACTGACAGTTTGCAGGATCTGAGATACAGTAATAACTGGTTTAACAACAACCACAAGAGAGCCAGACCTGATCAGTGTTAGAAGCAGACAGACGCTGGATCCAAACATGGATCTGGTTGCTCCTTCATCTGTCAGTCCGCTGTGAGGTCCAACACAGCTACTGACCCCCAGACCTTAAAAGACTTGTGCACCGTACAACAGTCAGTGGAGCTTCACATAGAATAAGTCGGATTTGTTGCTTGTTCTGGTGCAAATGTCTACAGTTAGTGTCACAAAGCTTTGTAAGCATCATCTGATGTTTTTATATTATTTGATGAAAGTATCGCCTCCAACTTAAAACAGCTCTGATACAGTGCAATTCTTGTTCCTCCATTTGTTCTGACGTACAGTTTTGACAAAGATCTCCTGTCTTCACTGACTGCTTTCACAGTGCACAGAGGGACGACGATGCAGAGGAAGTTACCATAACAGCAGATGTTTGGGTGACCAAGTGTTACGCAGCTGCATTATCTTTAAATCCAGCAATCATCACAAATGCAGCCTTCTTCGATGTCATGTCTGTAAATGGGGCTGAACATTTAGAAAAGCTTCTGATTGGACCCTGGCTAACCATCTCAGACAAGTTCTTTCTGTACAGGGGGGACGGGGACGGCTAAGAATTTGGTCCCAGACACAAGTCAAAGTGTCTCATACTGTCAACCGTATCACAGCTCATAAGAATGAATAATTCCAGCTGAGCACCTTCACAAGTTGGCAATTTGCAACAGAACTTTTACACGTTCACCGACAAGCATGAACAGATCCCTCTTGGTACTTATTTTCAGCCAGTGCCTCCAGCTTCAGTGAGCACCTTGTTAACCACATTTCTCTTACAGCGATAGATGATGACAGATGTAGAATGAAAAGATCTGTTTAAAAGAACAAACTGGGAAAAGCAAAAGTGTCTTGATTAGATAAAGTGCAGGTTTCTGGTGTGTTACACTGTATGGTAGAGATTGTCAGGTGAATCATGGAGATCCACACAGTTTCACAGCGGTGCTATTAGGAATACTTAACAGGGCCATAAAGTGGCAACAGAGTCGACGGGGGCCTCAAATGACAACCTGTTCTCCGCTGGCAGAACACCACCGAGGACCACACAAGAAAAGAGGCTGTGATTTGAGATGGAAACAGCGTCTCCGTGTTCATCAGTCAGCGATGTCTGCTCGCCTGGGAGGGCACAGAGCTCCGTCGAATCACAGCTGAAGAGACCAATTGTTCCACCGCAGGGCTGCGTTCGCTGTCCTACCCTGCCCGGAGTGATGGGCGAGCGGAGGCGACGAGGAATAGGTCAAGAAGGAGGTGGGGGACGCAGGCTCTTACACTTCATCTCATCCAAACTCTTCCAGTACTTGTAGTTCTCCGACAGGTGTTCCATGAGACCAGGCAGGCAGGCGAAGGCTGAGAGTAGACAGAAAAGGTCAGTAAAGTTAAGTCTGCCTTAACACAATACTCACATGACCATATGTCATGTATGACATGTATATGTATGTGGGAATTGTTGGATCTCTGCAAACATAAGGAGTCGGTCTAGACCTGCTCTTTATGGAAAAGTGCCCTGAGATAACTTTGTTATGATATGGCGCTATATAAATAAAACTGAATTGAATTGAAATTGAAATATGTATGTTAAAACAGTTTTTGGTTGCTCCTCCTGTTGATACTGGCTGTGAAGAGACCCCTTCATAATGAGACGGTGGACAAAATATACAGGTCTCGTTTAAAGATCAGCTAAAATGAATACGAGGCTTCAGCAGTCTGAGTCAGGTCAGGTGGAAGTCTTCAGTGTGAAACTCCCTCCTTGTGTTACTGTCCCTCCACTGAGGTTCAGCAAGAAAACACCGTCCAAGGAAACAAAAGGAAGGAATTTTGTAGGGCTGATTATCTTCACTATGGATTTGGTCAAAAAGTGTAAAAACAAAAAAGCTCATCACAGTTTCTCATAGTCTAAGCTGACGTCTTAGCATGACGTCTCGTTTGGTCCAAAACGATTCAGTTTACTAAATCAAACCCTCTCCTCATTGGAGAAGCCGCAACCACACAACAGCTGTGTTTGCCTAAAAATGACTGAAAGGATTATTTATCAAAATAGTTGCAGATTAATGTTCTTTCAATCAACTAATCGCTTGACTCAGACTGCTAAAGCGTCATATTAACCTCAGCTGAACTGCATCATGAGGGGATCTCGTCAGGGCCAGTGTGAACGGCAACAATTACTCTCATTGCACATATGCGACTGCTGTTTTAAGACAGACACTTTCTTGAATCAGCTTTGTCCATTTACAGCGGCTGATGTTACGTACACTGCTGCAATGTTGCTGCCACATAAAAGAACTGCTGGGGTCAAAGGTCTCTCTCTCTCTCTCTCACAGCTTTCTGGTCTGTGTGTCGACCTGCTTAAACCGTGTTGTTTACATCCTCTTTTCTGGCTTCGTTGATGACCCCAACGCTGCATCTCTGAGCCAGCGATGACCCCGCGGTGACCCGACAGTGACCCTGGTGACTTGAAAGCGGCTGCATGTGTTTTTGTGTTTGTGAAGTTCCGCTCGGCCGCTCGTCCCTCCCCAAACCAAGTGATCGTAAACCTCCGTCCCCTCTACTATTTTTCCCAACTTCCCCTCCCCTGACGCCCTCCCTGGCATTTGGAATCTTTCCGTGACATCAGAGTCGCATTGACAGTAAACAAGTTCCCTCTTGGGGAGACTGAACTGGGAAGTTCAGTGGGAATGGGAAGCTATAAGCACCATACTATCCCTTCCCACTTCTCTTGGCTCCTCCTCCTCATCCCTTTCCTGTAATTTCCTATCCTCCAATCTGCCAAGAAAAATGAAGAAATCATCGAGTGAAGATCTGAATGTACGAGGTTCTGTTTTATTGTCTGAATTGCCGTTTTGTCTTATTCATTCTATTTGAATCGCTGAACAAATCCTAAGTGTGGGCAGTGATTCAGAGGTTTGGAACCTGGCAGTTCTGTTTCTACTTAACTGGAAACACACAGGTCACTGGGTCACAGTGGATCCAATGCATCCATCATTGATTAGCAAGTCCCAAAAGTAAAGTAAGTAAGTAAGTAGTTGGCAGTCGATCGGTCAGTCGGCCCACCACTTTCATGGCAATCCATCCATTCATTATTGAAATACTGCAGACATTCTTGGATCCCAGAGGATGAATCCTTCTGACTTTAGTGACCCTCGGACACTTCTAGCGCCACAATCAGGTTCACATTTTTGTTTTTTAGTGAAATGTCAAGTATGACAAGTATTTGATGGATTGCCATGAAATCTTGTACAGATATTCATGTTCCCCAAAGGATGAAGCCTAATGACTTTGGTGATCCCCTCACTTTTCCTCTAGCGCCACCATCAGGTTGATATTTTTGGTTCAGAGTGAAATGTCTCGACAACTATTGGATGGTTTGCTGTGAAATTTTGTAAACACGTGCACGTCCCCTTCAGGATGAATTGTAATAACTCTGTCCAGTACTTTAGTTCATGACCAAATTCCTGCCAACACGCTTTCTGGTAGCCCTCTGGTTTGTAGCGCCGAGGATTTCCTACCTGCTGCCGAGGGCCTGGGGGGTCGTCTCTACAGAGCTTTATTTCAAAACCTTTTTAAAATTTAGTTCAAAGTTGCAACTGAAATGGAAAGCCAATTAAAGGAAACAGATGTGTATTAGGAGGAGTTGGAGGAGATCAGAAACTCTGTTTATTAGCTTTTACTGGAGCTTAATTTGCTGAGGACGACTGAGATGTGGTTAAAAGCTCCCAAAGAAGCTAGTACGTGGAAAGATTTTTTATTTTTGCCAAACCAGTGTTTTCAAGGTCAAGAATGAACTTTCATGCTCAATCTCTTAACTTCACTTTAGAGGAGCTGAGTAAATGTACTAACCAGAGAACAAAACTGCTTGGACTAAAGGAGGAGGCTTGAGACAATTATCAAAGAGAAGGAAAGTGTGTGACACTTGATTATAAGTGGACTTGAGACCAGACATCTAACATACAGTACGTCACGGCGACAAGCCAGTTACTTTAAGTACTTACTATGACTTCTGACCTTCTACTAGCTTTATTTTAGGGTTAGGCCACTTGGGATTGAAGTGGGAAAGGAAATAAAGACTAAACAGAAAATGCTCTTACCATCCCAGGCGTCAAACATATCAGTGATGAAGTAGTCTATAAAGGAGATCTGAGATTTGGGCACGCTGCAGGTGTTCCTGTCAAACACTGGCATCACCACCGGCAGCCCTTGTCTCTTCTCCTCGTCTGTCTGCAGGGCAAACACACACACAGGTAGATCACAATGAAGTCACATTAGCGAAGGTAAATGCACACAATCTGCAGTTGGAATGTGAGAGGCCGTAAATTACGCAGAGTGAGACAAAATGGTGCCTGCCTCCCTTTGCAGAGGCAGTACTTTTCTCAGCTTTTAACTCCATCGTTCTGTTAAAGTGAGCTGCATTAGTGTCGTCCCCACACCTGTGCAAAGTACTCCTCAGAGATCCGTCCAGCCCACTCGATGCAGAGCTCGAGCGGCCTGCAGGGGTTTGCCACATCCGCACACTTGATCAACATCCTCTTTATCAGTAGACGGTTCTCCGGAGAGTTCCTGATGTTGGCCTGACCCTCGCAGTCGCTGTTCATGCTCTGTAGGAAGGACACGGAAGACATAAGCATCTGCACGTACAGGAAAATAATACATGCACACTATTCAGTTCATGCTGCACATTTCTACTTATACACACATTTACTGAGACACTGTCAGACTTTTCAGTATAACTTTTTTTTAAAAATAATTTCCTTGAAGGTTTCCTGGGAAAAAAACGAGGTAATTAGGGACTAATTATAGGTATATATTAGCCACAGTGCTAAATTCGTATATTTCCAAATAATTAATTCCAATTACTTGCTATGCCAGTGTAACTCAGTCTTTAGACAGTGCATAGTAGGTCAGCTAAACATGCAAAAATGTGAATATGAACTAAGCACACCCACACTTACACTTGTGCTGGTCTCTTCTATGGCAGCCATCGGCTTGTTGATGCTGTTGACAAACTTGCTGACGTGCTCAAAGTGTCTGGTCATCTCTGTTGCCAGCACCATGTCAATAATGGCCTGTCGCAGTGTTCGAAACTGGTTCCTGTCAGCGGTGAAGGAGACAAAGTTAAGATCTAAATCTCATACGCCATAGGATTATAATGCCACACACTATTCGATCACTCCATGAACACAAAGCATACTTACATTGTATGCACAACACCACCACAAACTGCTACTACCCACCTGTCTGTGTTTTTGAAGATGTTGTTCTTGCCGTCTCGGATGGTGAGCTGGAAGGCGAGGGCAGCGTGGTGGCTCTCCAGCACAGCCGTGTCGTTGTAGAGGATCGCCAGTTCGCTGCCAGCGTTACACAGGAAGGAGTTGGTCCTGCCCGGGTGGTCCACATCGTGCACTGTGGCCGCTATCAGCGCCGCCACCTCATCCAGCTGATCCAGACTGCTCTGAAAAAAAACAGCAGACACAGAGTGATGTCAGCACTGGACTGCACATACACTGCTACTGGCCAGAGCTGGTTGTTCGCACATACGTACATACATAGATATGTTCGTACATACTTACATATGTATGTACATACACACATACATACGTCCGTACATACATACATACGTCTGTACATGCATACATACATACGTCCGTACATACATACAGTGGGGCAAAAAAGTATTTAGTCAGCCACCAATTGTGCAAGTTCT
>LKNJ01004555.1:6591-30782 GCA_002120245.1 Maccullochella peelii
ATATAAAATTAACCCTTTAACAAGCAGTGGCCAAAACACAGCCTGAGATTTGTTACCTTATTTGGGATTACAGCCACTTGAATCCACACTCAACCGTAACAACCTGTGCAGCGTTAGAAAGCACGAAGCCTCCTGTGTCAACCATTTTAAGATCCCACCTGTTGCCTTTTTCATCACTGGAAAAACAACCACCACCACCAACTAAATAAAAATTAAAAACAGAACAAATATCTTAAATTTTGTCATTTTTGTGGCTCTGTAAATTTGTGTGGTAAATTTGGTTATAGAGACCAGGGTCATGACTTCAAGTCCTGACAAGTCTAATTTCCAAACCCTTAATCTAGTATGCCACACACAAAGAAATGTTTTTCCTAAAGCCTCCACAATATGCAGGAAACTGAGCATTATGCTGTATAAAGAAACAATCACAATCAATAGAAGAATCGTTAAATCCATCTACCGACTTAATCAAATCCTTTCACGCAGAATCACACGGATCAGTCGACACCTCTGGAAACCGACCAGTCGGTTCCCACTGAGCGAAATCTCCCACTGGCCGAGGCATTGATCATTTCTCCTGGCCTTATCGGCTCGGGTTTCTCCTGGTGTAAATGTAAACTTTCATCCTCTTGGCAACGCTCTCCTAATCCCGCAGAGGGGATTGTACCGGGAGGTCATTTAGGAGGATCAAACCGTGGGAGAGATTCAGGAAAACTCGCTTGGTGGCTGATGAATAGGTGAAGGATGGATGGATGGATGGAGGAGAAGAAAAGAGGAGCCGCGGCTTTTCTACTTACCTATATCTGTCTCTTTGTGGTTCTTGATGAGTTCAGCGAGCTCAAAGTTTCCAGCAATAATGGCGACCTGGAGGGAGAAACAGCCGGCAGAGAGACAGAGAAGAGGGAGAAACACAAAAACACACAATTTATCTTTGCAAGTTCTTCCAGAAGAATTAAAGAGCACCAAAGGACATTAAAAAGCACACATTTTACACAACTAGCTTCTTGTTATTTAAATAAAAATACACCTTATACCCATCCTTCTGCAATCAAGCTAAGCTCTCACTCTCTTTATGAAAGCTTTCCCACAGAGTACCTTCTCAGGAAAAACAGGTGATGCCATAATTGTTTCCAAAAGCAGCTGAGCAGCTTTAACAATGTCTGCAGTGGAAGCAATTTCCCCAAGTTTAGAAAGTACTCAAACAAGTACAAGAAAAAGCTACTTTCCTCCTCTTTTAACAGTCACTGGGTTTCAACTTTAAAAAGAAAAATCATCTGTAGTCAGGAATCTAATAATCTATGACACACACACACATGTACAAGTCGCACATGACGCGATGGCGCGCACACAGAGCGCACAGGCAAAGTCAAATGTTCATGTGAAGAGGAGACAGACAGACGCTGGACATGATGATCTTAGTTTATTCATTGGTAAAGCAAACAAACGGAATAATCCAATGTTTTTTTAACATTTTATCATTAAATATGTTTTTTCCAGTTTCCCAGCCTGGGAGTCGGGGTCCCAAGATAAACCTGAGGGGTCACCAGATCATTAAGGGAATAAAATGTATTTCTGTCCCACAAAATTGTGTTTTTCCCCCCTGACTTTTGTCTTGTGAAATCCTGGATACCTTTAATTAGCCTGATAACAGCCTGAATTGTCTTATTTTTTGTGTGTCACACGTGGTTGATACTGCTAAATTAAAAGCCCAGTTTCTGTTATCAGCTGACTCAGCATCAACTCAGAAAAAGCTCGGGTGTTAACTGTATTGTTTATGCTTCTTATCACCATGCAGTATCTTTTATATTGTGCATATTGTATTTTTGTATTAGTTCTAGTTCTCTGCTGATGAAAACCAGCCTGTCAGCTAACTTGGGTGCATTTACATTTGTTCGAATGTTGATTAATGTACGTTGTTCCCTTTCAAATAAAAAACTGTATTGAATTAAAATTAAAATGTATTAATTTGAATATGTGACACATTCTCAGGCGCCCTCTGCTGTATAGAAAATAAAGTCTGCTAACAAATAACAAATGAACAAAATAAAGTTCTTGTTTGACTGCAATCCTCTTATTATATATCCACACTACAAGGTCCACTTATACAGCCTTCATCAGGAGTGTATTATATATATGGAGTGCAAGAAGACCATGAGATGTGATTGAATGCACTGCAAAAAGATAGTAAGTGGACCCTGAGTTGATTATTTTTTATCAAACTACTATTTCCAAGGTTAAAAATACAACTTTCATTCTCAAATACATCGAAATCAAAAGTACCCAAGAGGTTCTGTATAGATTATGTCATTACAGGATTCTTTGAAAGCAGTAACCAGCATGTGTCATGGTATTTTCTGGTATCTACTTTGAATATTTAGTTGGTATTTAATTAATGTCTGACTGTTGTACATTGGTGTGTTAATAAACTTTTCTTTTCATCTTAATTTTGCCAAATTAAGGAGATTTTACTTCTGAAAGTCTGATCATCTGGCCACATCACACAGAGCAGTGTGATCTGTGTGTGTCCACCAGGGGGCAGTAACGGGGTTTCCTCCTGAGCTGGCTGGAGAGGTTGTTACGCTGTCAGTGACCCAGATCACGCTGCCTGCTGTTGTCATCTCGCCGCTTACAGTCGTTTCTGCAGGCGCAGAGCTCGGGGGTGGGGGGTGGGGTGTTACAGGGCTTACAGTGCGCCTCAAGTCAGTATCATCGGTGTAAAAATAGTCAGGTTCATTTTCCACTCATATGTTGCGCGCGCGCGCACACACACACACACACACACACACACACACACACACACACACACACACACACACACACACACACACACACACCTCAAGGGAAACCCAGCAGCATTATATAAGCATGCCTGCTCTGATTCCTGGAGACCAAATATTCAGGAGGAAGAGCGAGATAGAAGAAGAGAGTGATGAAGAGCAGGTGTATTATTAAAGCAGAGTTGGCTTGAGTAGTAATACACTGCTCCATCCCTCCACAGTTGACCTTTTCTTCATATAAATAAAAACACAGCATAGATAAATCTGAGGAAAAGCACTTGGGAGTCTCTAACGAAGATGTTTTCCACCAGCACGGATCCTCTTGAATTTTTCAACATGCTGCATTAATATACAATACGTACATTACTTTGAACTACACTGCGAGTCAATAAACATTATCTCGGGCTTCTTCGTGGTCGCAAATGTGGTGGAGGTGGAGGAGGGGACGCATCTTTCATGATGAATGCCGGCTCGATCTCCCACTCACTCGGACTTTCTCCCACAGTGTGCACGCCGCCATGTGTGACAAATGTATGACAGGCTATTCTCCCGAGGAACCCTGATGCCAGCACAGGCTTAGAGGATGGGATCGAGCAACACGTCAGGAAGAAGTGGCAGAAGATGAAGTCGTCATTTCCACTGTGGCCTAAAAACGGATTGATTGCAGAACTAATTGTAATTGTAAGGTGTTTGAAGGGCTTGGCCTCTCAACACTATCAGCCGTTCACAGCACACTGAGATATTATAACAGGAAATATAACACACCAGGCATCTAAGGTTCGTCTTTTTTTAAGCCATCTTTAAACATCAGACGTTAGGACCTGCTTCACACTAAAATAGTCATTTAAATGCTGCTGGAACAAAGCTTATATGTTTCAACAAATCCTTTCAAGAAAATGTTTCCTGATCTCTTGATGCCTTTTGACATGCATACTTACTGTGTCTGCCGTCACCAAGTCAGGGAAAGTCAGAAAGCCCTCTTGGACTACGGACCAGCCCCATCCATCACATTATCTAGGATGCTAATGATCTGATGCTAATGATCTGATGCATCACGGAGATGCATGGCATTGCTCCAGCCAGGCATTTTTAAAGTTTCATATCTCAACAATTAATGGAGCCAAGTTGTAATAAACTTCAATGTTTAAGGGGTACGCCAGCAATTTAGTATTGAACTTCCATAAAGTTAGGGGACTCACAAGAGACTGAGAAAAAAAAAGATGGGTAAAAATGGAAGCAAAAGAGGTCAAGATATATAGTATGGGTCAAACTCCTAAAACACTGGACCCTCTATAATGCAACTGTCTATCATTAGACACTCCTTGCTTGTTTAGTGTCCACATATTTAAAACAATCTCAGTATCTCAGATGCTGCCGATTGGTTTTTCATAAAATTAGGGGAATGATGAGTCTCTGCACTGATTGGTCCAAGAATAGAAATAAACATTTATTTACTTGTTAGTGATCAACCCAAAGACAGAGTGCAGCATTCACTGGAGATGGAACACTGCCTTTAAACACCATTTATGTCAGGACTACTTGTACAACTGATGGATGGATGTCAGTTCAGTTTGCTTCATTAGAACGTCACAATGAAAATCATTAAGTAAAACAACAACAGCCATCATATCTGTACTCATCATGGGCCTCTGGAGTATTTCGACATGTATGACTGATGGCAGTTTCCTGTCAACATAGTGAGAATTCCTTTACTATAACAACATACAAGCGCCGTAGCAGCAGCCACTAAACAGCAGTGGACGAGAAGCGATGAGCTCCAGATGAAGTCACGTTGCTGCTGGAATAAGGGGTTCACTGAAGCACACACTTTTGGGTGATTTTCATCAAGCAGCAGTGCATGCTTATCATCCAACCCCATTACATCATTTGATTTCTCGTCGCTTCTCTGCACTGATTTTGCAGCGGCCCGGCTGTAGTTAAGGAAGCTGCACAGGAGGAGATGGTTTTTGTGAACGTTGATCCAGGGCAGAGGTTACTGAGGGCAGCAGGGGGCGCTTGTTGGACGCTTTTTAAGTTTCATTTTAATTGATGAGGTAATATGATGTGAAACCAGGTAACCAATAAGCAACAGGAAGCGCACTCCCAATTTATCCCTCATCATCATTCCACCGCCCACCACCATCACCACCACTACTGCCATCACCACCATCACCACCCCCACATCGATTATTTTCCTGTTCTCCCCTGGTTGTCATGGAGACACATGGTTGTGTATAACACAAAAGTAGGGTGTGGGGTGGGGGGAGGTGGAGCAGCGTTGTGAGGCGCTTGCAGACGAGTGGAACGCCGGCAGAGGCACCAAGACTGCCAGATCAAAACCACGGCGGGGGGGGGGTGAGGACGCAGGAGACGGAAAATCGTTACCCATCAATTACAAACTCTACGAGCCAATCAGACTCCAGTGCCTCACAGTCTCCTTGGTTGTACTCATTTGAACTACATTAAGTAGTTGTATAATAAGTTGCACTAAAGTGGACCTACAAAAGATTAGAGAACTTCAATGATTCCAAAAGAGGTCAATAAAGGCGGTTACTCAGGAGTCATTACTGGTAGATATTCTACACTTCCTCTACTGAGGTTTTAAGATAAAGATCTCCAAAAAAAACCTTCAAACTTTAGGCTCACATGCATATAGAAGCAGGAGCAAGATGGAGGTTAGGATTAATTAATGAGACAAGTTTTGACTGTATGAAGGGAGGTCTTCATCAGTCTGCCACTTAAGCGTTCCTTTGTGGACATCAAAATAACTTAAAATCTGTGAGCTTATGTCATTAATTTGTCAAAACAAGCCATAGGCACATTTTAACATGTCAGATGTTGATACATTTCAACTAACCTTTTTGTAACATTAGTTAAGGTAACGTAATTTCAGATATTCCATGACGATTATCACATTATCACACGAGACTGTTTGGTCAGTAAACGCTGGTTAGCTGCCATGCTAATGAGGACGTATCAAGAAAATATAACTCCACTAAACTAAATCATTGATTTGTTTTGGCCATTTGGGGGACTGACATATCATCACATTATAGGCTAAAGTTGATATCGCTAATGTGTTAGCAAGCAGTTGCCATTTATTTACACATCCAGCAGACACAGAGCAACATTAGCATTCGTTTGGAGTCTTGTTTCTGTCCAGCTGTTTAATGTAAGTCTAATATTCACTCTCCTTTCAGCTGTCTTGACCAAATATTTGGCTATTTAACAGATATATATTCAGTCTCTGGGCTGGGCAGAGTCGAGTACAGTGGGTTGATCATGGGGGAAACAGCTGCCTGCTGCTGGAAACGAGGTTTATAAGAGCGCTGAGAATTAACCATAAGGGTAACAATGCTGGCTGTAAAACCAAAACAATGAGCTGAAAGATGCTAAAACACTCCATAGAGCTGAGGGGGGCTGCGTTCTCTGTGGGTTTGTCTCTACCAGCAAACCCTTTCACATTACACAAAGTCATTTGATCCACTGTTAATATAAAAGTATTGATCAGAGCAGCTTTAATGAGTTGATGCTAAGGATGATGGAAGTCGTAGCATTTTGGTTAATATTACAAACATATCAGTTTCTAAATCTTCATAGTTGCATGACTTTGCCTACGTGCCCCCATTAACTCTGAGTCATTTTATATGAGTTTCAGCTGCTGTTGCTGCTAATAATTCTCACTGAGGGATTGGGAACGGGGGGGTGGAGAGTGGGTCTCCCTGATAGCATCTCTTGGGCTGCTGCACTCAGCAATTGTTGCTATGGCACCAAAAGTCAGCTGTTAATTGGGGGTTTGAGCTGAACCAGGTAAAAAAAATTTGACTGTTAGCATTTACAGAAGTGTTTATACACAAAAATGACAAAATGCTTATGCTTTGGCAACACTGGCCTGATGACATGGGCCTCTGGGATCATTTGATATGGATGATTGAGTACTTTGACAATACTTTGGCAAACTGTACTACAGTACTTGACTTGTCTCTGGTGGCTGTAAATCCCAGCAACTGACTCGGAATAATAAGGCAGAGAGTAGCAGAGGGGGAAATCATGTCTGACTTACAGTATGTGCCAGGGGAGATGGGAAGAACAAGAGAATGTGTGGGGGCAAAGAGGGCAGGATGTAAAGCAGGAGGAAGGAAGCGTAAAAGAGACAATGAATATAATGAGGAGTGGAGAGAGGAATTAGATTAGAAGAATGGCATAGAGGAAAGTGCAGAAGAGATATAAAGAACGTGGAGATGAAATAGGAGTGAAAGGAAGAAAGGTAAATGAAATTAGGTATTGCAGGGAGGATGAAAAGCTTAGAAGAGCAAAGAGGTTAGATTGCAGAGATGCAAATGCTGTTTGAGGAGACAGAGGAAGAGTTAGAGGAAGTGGAGAGGATGTGACCTTGTTAAATAAAGAAAATGAATTTGAAAGCCCTCTATCTAGAGAAGCGGGCACTCCGAGAGGATGACGGGAGTTTTCTGTGCTTCAGCTGAATCGTTTCCTTTTGTTGTAAGCAACAATGGTTATCAGGCTTAGCTGTGGTACACACACACACACTGTCAGACACTGAACTGACACATGATATTATCAAATGGCATGGCCACACACCCACACAGTGTCCTAATTAAGAGCACACGCAGCAGCACAACGTAAGCGTGCCTCATTCAGCTGTGGCAATCGCTGTTTATTAGCATTTGCCCTCTCCAGTTGTTAATTTGGCTCCTAATGATGGTGTTTTCAAGCAGTTTCCTCTGTTGAATTGACAAGCATGCAGAGTGCCCCCTCTCTATAGAGATGGTTAGACTTGGTAAAAAATACACGCACCAATAAAGAGCCACACATATATAAAAAGGGATTCCTCATTAGCAAAACCTTACTGAGAAAGTGTACCTGTACTGCAAAAGCCTTGTACTTCAGTACGCTCCCACCTGCATCACTGGCATAGGTCAAATGGCAAAATACACTATATGGCCAAAAGTATGTGGACATGGCATGGCATGGCATGATGTTCTTTAGAATAACACATGTATTCTAAACTTTAAAGAGTCGGTCTAAACCTGCTTTATATGAAAAAGTGCCCTGAGATAACTTTGTTATGATATGGCGCTATATAAATAACTGAATTGAACATATTTATCCTCCCTGCTGCTTCAGAGGCTCCTCAGTTAGACAATAATTCTTGAAATGTCCTACACCAAAGCTCCCAAATCATCCAAAAAGCGCAATAAACTCTATATGGCCGAAAGTATGTGGAAACTCCCGTCTGCATACCTTTGTACTTTAGGTCTGGGTCTGTTTTTCCTGGTTTGGGAAATCTTAATGCAACAGCAACAGTGACGATGCCCCTGTGCACAAAGCAGCTCCATAAAGAAATGCTTTTTCCCTGTTTGGTTGTAGAAGAACTTGACTGGCCTGCACAGAGCCCTGACCTCAACCCCATCCAACACCTTTGGATTGAACCGGAATGCCACCTGCGAGCCAGACCTGATCACCCAGAAAAGCCTGAATCCAGGAGAGTGGAGGCTGTTAGAGCAGCAGATGAATGCCCCTGGTTTTGGAATCACATGTTATCCTCTTACACTTTTAAGAATTTTGTGAGATTCATTGCTTTCCTGGAGTTATGCGTTACTGTTACGAGTCTGTAGTTTGTTTTAGATGCACCGATCCTTTTCTACCTTCACCTACATCAGTTACTGATATCCTACATTTCCAAGAATGCAGGCCACTCAGAAAACAGGCATGAACTTGTTGGATTCAGCTCTTGGCTCCATGTGTAGGTGGAGAGTGCAACAGTGATAAAGATAGTAAGAGCAAGAGAGCGAGTTTTTCCACTCGAAAACAAGTGAGAGTCCACAGCATGTCTAGTGGCTGCTTGTTGTTCTGCTGTCAGTAGAAGATCTGCTGTCTCTTTTACAGCAGATTTCTCCCTGTATGTTGGTTGAAAGCTAGCTCAAAACATTGGCTGCAGGAAGCATCCCTTCGCCTGGAAGTCTGAGGGAGTTAAACAATTTCCTGTTACTGGTTTAAACGGATGAAACAATATTCTGCTTTTACAGAAGACGTGTTGCTGTACTGGAAATATATTTCAGGGCTGGGCAATAATTGCTTTTTTTATGTATAGCTATGATAAGATTATATTGTATTGTGTATATCCTGGTATACAAATTCTGGAGTCCAAATTAATCATTTCAAGCAAGATGCAATTAAGTCCTTGTTTTACATGCTTGAAGAGATTTGGCTGATGTTTTGCATAAGTGGAACACAACTTATTGCACTGAGCATAAATTTGATTATTCTACACTGTACGTTATTTTGCAGATGCCATATTAAGATATACAGACGGGTGTCTTAGTAAGGACCTGTTCCACCACGAGCCTTGTGAGAGATGTCAGAAGTCTCTGAACTCCACTGGAGGGATGAACACCATCTTTATGAAACATATTCCCACATTAGGTGTTCGGTGATGGTGGTGGAGAGTGCTGTCTAACACGTCGCCCAAAAACCTCCCATGGGTGTTCAGCTGGGTTGAGATCTTGTGACTGTGAAGGCCACAGCACATGATTCACATCACCACTCATCACACCATCCAGTGAGCCCTTGTGCCCTGTATGGAAGCATCTGCATGCATTTCTCCACTGAACAAGTTCACTATGCTACCAGGAGTTCTCTGATAGGAAATAGAGATAATGTGGCATGTAAATACTTGATCCAGGTGTTTGGTATGGGACCAGTCCATGGACGTCGTTGTGGGGGTGTGCCAACCCAGAAGGGTCGCATGGCAAAAAAGTTGAACCTGGCTCACCTGTCATCCGGCAAGGCGCTGGGTTGGCCAATCAAATACATGCCAGCGCTCATTCCTGGTAGATGACTTTGTAATGTGAGCGCTGTATGTATTTCTACCACACTACTGACAAAGCGATAAAAATTCCAGAGTTCCCTGTGAGCAGTGTTTTGGTGTCTGATAAGCCTTCAAACCCAATCTTTTATTCAGACTGGACTTGCTGGATCGTATTTCATGTCTCACCAGTACCTGAAGCAACACAGCCCAAATTACAATCAGAAACCTGAACACTGTTGTGATCCTGTTTACATAGACATGAATAACCACATTTCTCATGTTCCATATAAACGTCATATCCTAAACATGATCAAAACCAGGATCAGATTCAAAACTGGGATACTGCAGGTGTAATTATTATCTGTACCATCAAACAGCAAAACATCATCAGCAGTCTGTTTAATAGAATTTAAATGTAGAGGTTTCCTTTAAATCTACAGTGTAAGTGATGTTTAAGAGAACAACCTCACTGGATTTTCTAAGTTCCTACTTCCAAATGCAGAATGCAACAGAGCAGATTATTGATCCTGCACTGCACTCAAATAAAGTGAAACATCACGAAGAGAGAAATAAAGCTGCACGTAACATCCACAATCTATAACTGGAGCCGATCCCAGCTGGCAGGCGACACCCTGGACAGGTCGCCAGTCAATCACAGGGCTGACACACAGACAGACAACCATTCACAGTCACTTTTTTTTAGTCGCCAATTAACTTAAGAGGGAGGAAATCAGCAGAGAAAACCCACGCAGGCACAGGGAGAGCATGCAAACTCCACACAGAGAGCACAGAACCCAGAACCTTCTTGTTGTGAGGTAACAGTGCTAACCACTGCACCTCCGTGCCTCCCTGCACGTAAGATGTAAGCTAAATCTAGGCCACGGCTGCGAACCTAGCACACAGTTGAACGTTCAAACTCTGACTAACATCCTGATGTGATCTCCATTCGGCCCGGGCTCACTCCCTTTACGAAGCGCTCCACTGGAGTGGCTGTGGAGGACAGTTGAGGACCCTGTGGGACTGCCTTTCATAAACGCCCGCCTGAATAAGGCTGTTTTGTAACTCAAGCGTAGGTTATGAGTCAATCATTCCAGCTATGCAGCTTTTAGCGCTGCTGAAGCATACACACTTCAACCATTACCAACACAAACATACACATGCGTTCAACAACTTCCCTTGGGATAAATTAAGATCGGTCTTATCTAATCTGATCATGAGCATACATCTAATACCAGCTCATATAATTATGCACACACACACTCAAACTTTTAGTACTTCCTGTATAATTGTGCATCACTTTTTTATGTAGTAGGTGTCTGAAATAACATGAAGTGACTGATTGATTCATTGATTATGATTTATCATTTCTGTTTGATATGTCATGTTACTGTCACCTGTCAACTTTTAACAGCAGTTTGGATATTTTCATATTTTTTCTTTAGTTAATTGAAGAATTACGCGCTCTTCCTACAACTCTCCTTTAAAAAACCTTTTCAGAACAAGTTGGATGAACTCAAAATTGCAGCTGGAGCTGTTTTTCAGTGATCCTCAAAGTTTGCAGATAACACGCTGTGTTTTGAATGTGTAAAGACATCCGGTCAAGGGCAAGAAGCTAAATGACTAAACAGATGCTGTCGAGGTTTGATGCTCGCTTTTTGGTTCTCCTCTAAATACTGTGGAACTGAAACAAATATAATATGGGCCAGAAAGACATTTGCAATCCCTGGTTGCAACTGACCTTGACCATTTTGCACTGTTGCTATGGTAACAAATGAGATGAAGAAAATGTGCTGCTACTAAAAATGTTTTCCCTACACTGAAAGCGATCTTCTATAATCGCTTCTACATGCAAACGGCAGTGAAGAAGAGTGTTTGTTTTGTTTTTTCACTCTACCTGAAATGGACTCTGGCTGTTGTAGTTCTTCACTTCTTTGTCGGCTCCACGAACAAGCAGCACTTTGGCACAGTTATCCTGGGGAAGAAAGAGGAAAAATATATTAAAATAAAGGTGAGAAAATGCCTAAAACAACACTGAAATCCTTTAATTCTCCTACTTTGCTGAGGAAAAAGGCTGATTAGCTTCCAGTGACATTAGCAGAATTTTCCAAAAGCAAAAGAAGTCAGTAGAGCAGGAAGTGATCATCCCAGCACTGACACAGGGACAGGAGGAAAGAACAACAGAACATCTACTACCTATATCAGGAATGGAGCTTCACTCGCTGTTAAGTGTGTATCTATTGCTCCACTCAAAGAGAAAGAGGGAGTGAGAGCGAGAGAGATAGATGGAGAGGCAGAGAGAGAGAGAGAGAGAAGAACAGAGAGATGGAGAGCGCTGAGGGGTTTGAATCTACTGCACAAATCGCCCACAAAGTGCTCAACCACGCATGTACTGTGCACACACACACATGAATATAAATACTTTTTTTTTTAGCTCCACAATAAGCTGTTGAGAGTTGAAAAATCTCACACAAATACTGATACACAACCAAAACCTGTACAGTGTTGTAGGCATTACAAATATTTCTGCGATTAGACATTTAGACAGCTTATTTTAAGGCATGCATGAGTGTGTTATTTTTACTCATGGACGTTTCCATCTGGAGTGTAGCAATCCCACGACTTTTTTTTTTTTTTTCTTTCTATAGAAGCTACATTTATAATGAAGCTTCGAAATGGAAATATGTGACATGCATCAGAGCTATGAATTGAAGCAGGGGCACTTTAGCTTTTAGAATATAATTATAAGCAGAGCACCAAAAGAAATGCTCGGACTGTGGGGAGAGAGAGGGATGAAATGTGAGAAAGGTCAAATCTCTAATGTGCACAATGCCGAGGATAATCCAGGATGTTGCTGCTTGGACACCATGGAAACTTCAGCTTCAAATGGATTTTTCTTGTGCACTTCATGTTGTGTTAGCGAGCGCAGATCACTGATGGAGACAGTGGAAGTACACAGGACGATTCTCACATATTCTCGTCAGAGGTTTTTAGTTTTTCTATGTTTTTATGCAACATTCTGCACTGGAATCTGCTCAGAGTACTCCATCTATCAAGAAGGAGTGAGAACTCATGCATATTTATGACGTACAGTATAGAAGCCTAATAACAGAATAATCCAGGTTACATCAACCTCCTCTGTTTCACAGATGGAGCCATCATTATCGTCTGCAACGATTCAGCCCTCCAGCTTTAAATGATAAGACCGGGGATAGTCTATATTTTTGTTAGAACCAACAAATCCCATGAATATACCAGCAGTGACTGTATCTACTAACAAGTACTGTGTGTGTGTATCACAGCCTGATGTCTCTTCTTCCTCTGAGCCATAAAACACTATTAAAAACTCATCAGTGAGCCTCACTGTTGTTCCTTCATCACCATGAACACACACACTGCAGTTTATCTGGACTCAGTCCCACACACACACACACACACTGTCCTGCTGCCCCAAATGCTCACTAGAGCACCACATGTGGATTCATCCGCCGCTGAAAATAGTCCCCAACAAATGCACTATTTCCTCCTGTTTGGATAACGTTTGAAAAAAACTACAGTGCTACAAAAAAATGTAACTATATATTTGTGAGCGGTTTGTAAAGGTTTTCATAGGACGGGCGGCGGCCGGCTTGGGCCCTTGTGTGTGGATTTTTCACACATCCAAAGGTAATGTGTGAAATGGTCTCACATGACTGGCTGTACAACCTGCTGATCTTTAGCTAAACTGACAGCTTTAAGTGAAGAGGTCTTTGAGATGGTTCATCTATTCTGTGCACACACAGTTAAGGGATAAGGGTGGACTTATTCTATATTTTATTATTGTCAACAAATCCCATGAAAAGACCAAAAGCAACAGTTTGTTAGTCCGTCCCTCAATACTTTCTGGCTTCCCTACCCTGTCTGTGGCTCTCAGCTCCAAGCCCATTGGTTCCTACTAAAGATGGCTCACAAATATAAAGTTTCTTTTGTAAAAAAGTCTCAGTAATGTCCTAAAACAGCTGCACACTGTAGTTTTTAATCAAACAAACAGGAGGAAATAGTGCATTTGTTGGGGACTATTTTCAGCGGCGGATGAATCCACATGTGGTGCTCTAGTGAGTATTTGGGGCAGCAGGACAGTGTGTGTGTGTGTGTGTGTGGGACTGAGTCCAGATAAACTGCAGTGTGTGTGTTCATGGTGATGAAGGAACAACAGTGAGGCTCACTGATGAGTTTTTAACAGACAACAATGGAGCTTCAGCTAATAACCATATTTAAGATGTTTACTTTCCTGGCTGCAACAACCCATCTTTCACGATATTTCAGAGCGAGACTTTCGGTTTCTGGTTAAACAAAAAGGATCTTACTCTTTAACAAACTGTCTGTCTCTGTAGGGATCCTTTCCATAATGTTGTCAGACACTTAGAATAACAGTCTGCACCAGAGTCAGTGGCAAAAACAAGCACTTTTAGTGGACGGACTTTGACGGACGTAATTACCCACAAGGATTACTTGCAGCCATTGCAGCCTGTTTTGCAGCTGCTGGCGGAGGCGATCTACTGGACCAATTCCAAACTTTTGGTACATATTAGTCATTTAGACCCCAAAGTATGTAAAAATAGGACCCAGGTTTAAAAATACCGGAATTACCCAGTCGTCAAGTCAGTTCTGTGAGATCTAATAGGTGTGGTAACTGTCAGCTAATACAGGAACTCATGACTGTGTTCAGCCAATAGTTTGCATGTTTGCCTCAGCCCAAATATAACAGTCTTATGTCTGTTACAAAGCATTTTTAGAATGTGAGAATTCTATGTTTTAATATCCCAAAGGCAACACTGTCATCTGCTCCCTTTAAAATGTCTTCTTTATTACATTCAGCAAAGTAACATTGAGCCCAAACTGGCTCTTCTTCAGGTACAGAGAAATCAGACCGACTCAGGTATGTCATTAATCCCATCCGCAGGTTGTGGCTACAGCCAACAGGATAAGTGCAACCATCCGAGTCTGACTCAAGATAATACCTACAGTTCATCACGAACTAACATTTTCACACAGGAAATAATCAAATTTATTACAAATGCATTCAAATCCTTGAGCTTAAAATACTGAAAAACATATGTCAGGGAATACAATTTTAAAAATATACATTTTTAGGATATAACTAAGAGAACAACCAACCACAAAAAAAGGTAAATGTAAATCTTAGCTCAGAAAAATTTAAAAAGTTTGATTTCCATCTCAGCTGATCCAGTACTTTTTCCTTTTTAGAAAGTTTTGCACATTAGAATTAAACTGTAGTTTAATCTTCATACTGTATTATACGTGTTATACGTTTCCCTTTCCAGGCTACATACAGTACAGTGTGTGTTCACGACAGATCTGACAGAACTGGCTTAACCATTTTAAAATAGTACCAGGTCAGTCCAATAGTGGTATGTGCTCTCATTCACATTACACACAAACACATGCAGCTGTGCTCATCAGGTGCAGAAACCCACACACCCCCACGCCCGGCTCACCTGGTTGTATAGGGCACAGATGTGTAGAGCAGTGTTTCCCGAGGCGTTCTGGGCGCTCATGTCTGCTCCATAGAACAACAGATGCTCCAGGTGCTGCACATGGCCATGACGGCAAGCCTGCACACACACACACACACACACACACACACACACACACAGTTCACTGTCAAATAAATCCACTAGACAGTAGTTGCAGTAAGAGGCCTTTAACACTAGATGTCAGTGTGCTGCAAAGGAGATAACATCATGATGAGAAGCAGCCGTACCCTCAGTTTGAACCCAGTCATGAAAAGATGGAAGGATAGATGAGTGTTTGCAGAGGGACAACTTAACGAAATGTACAATTGCACAATTTAATTCATGAAGGCAGAGTGTAAAACACAATTACAAACAGAGGCTGAGCAGGAAGTTATTGCTTTTATGAACCAATTTCCTCTGTAAATGGCTCTAATGTGTGGGGCTGTGGTGACAGATGCCATTTAGCTGTTTAGTGCAAGAGGGGGGATTATTTTGAAATGACCCATTTACTCTGTAGCTTATTTCAGACGCTGAGGGGTTTGTGAAGGAAGGACAATCACCCATATGGCTGCTTATCAACCAAAGCAGGTTACAGTAAAAAAAAAAAAAAAAAAAAAAGTTTTTCATCAAGTCAGCAGTGGGACTGAGTTGTGTTACAAAAGCATTTGCAGAGCCAGGCAAAACATTTGGCTGAATGCGTTTGGATATTTGATTTGACTTTGAAATTTGTTTTACTTTTGCATTAATCTCATTAAGACTGAAAATTATATTCAAATGTGTAATGTCTAACGTTTTTAACTTATAGATATTGTTATTGCTGATGTAACACCTTACCTCAAACCTAGAAGGAACCTTGTATTTTACTTTTCTCCAAGAAGAAACTTGTGTTTTGACCATCAGCTGTACTTTGTGCTTAGTGCTAATTAGAAAGTGTTAGCATGCCAGAACGCTAAAGCAAGATGGTGACCATTATACCGGCTGCTTAGCATCAACATGGTTAGCATTTAGCTCAAAGCACCGCTGTGCCTAAACACAGCGTCACAGAGCCGCTAGCATGGCTGTAGACTCTTAAGTCTTGTTGCTTGATAAATGACTTAAAACAATTAAAATATTATTGACAAACTATTTCAGCTCAAATAATTTATTCAGAGGATGTGTTTTCAGTCTGCTGGCAGATTGAACAATACACCGAGAGGTTATTAATGATGTCGTGAATGTTAATATTTCTATGATTCTGGTTTTATGGTAATTGTGGGTTTTATTTCTATGTTGTGTAAATTAGTGTTGGATGAGAAGGATGTGTTTGGTTCGGGGACGCTCGTAGTTTGTCACTGCTGCAGGGTGGCTCTCCTTAAACGGCTTCATCTACAGCCGGGGAAGGCTGCGTGTGCCTGTGTGTGCTTTAGTAATGCTTTCCCAATACAAGCTGTTGTAAATAACAAACAGCCAAAAATCCTTCTGTGCTCGTGCGTGTGCGCACCTGGTGAATCTGCTGGTGCATGCGTGTGCGTGTTTACCTGGTGAACTTCGTGCCAGCCGTTCTCGTCCTGGCAGCAGACGACGGCGTGGTGGTTCAGCAGGAGCTCGCAGCAGCCCGGGTCTCCTCCCACCACCACGCTGTGATACAGAGGAGTCAGACCACGGCTGTCCTTGTAGTCTGGTGAAGCTCCCAACTCCAGCAGGGTCTGAAGAGGGGCAAGTGTGTGTGTGTGAGGGGGTGAGATGGGGGGTCAAAAACATACAGAAAGGGGGTGTATGAATTATTAAGCAAGGTGGGTCATCAAGTCTGTAGCTGTTCCATGTTCTTTTCCGGTCTCTTTAATGGAAGATTTATAATAATAATAAGCATTATCATAATAATAAACCTTATTTCTTAAATTCTTTTTGAAAACAAAGGGCTTTAATCTGTCACAAAAGACAAAGTACAACTGATTAACATATCAAAGCTGCTAAAGGAGGATAATTGAAAATGAAACAAAAAAAGAAAACTGCAGTTATTAAATTGTTCATAAAAGTGCACTGTCAGATAGATTTAAGAGGTAAAACAGGTTTTGCTTGTCTGAGCTCCTCTCGTCTTTAGCCTTCACTTCACTAGAACAGTCAGAAGCGTCATCCCTCCCTCCCCTCATCGTGCTGTTAAGTGACAGGTGTTGCTTATGTTGCATAAAGATCACCCAGCATGATCTGGAACTTGTCAGGCTTGCAATGCGCTTCCAACTCCAAGAAATCCAGCAATGCACGTGTGAGCAAGCAGGTGTGAAAAGAAGGTTCCTTTACCGTGAGTGTGACCTGGTTTTTGGACCGTGCAGCTTTGTGGAGGGCTGTCATGCCGTCTTTGGCTCTGAAGTCCAGGTGAGCTCCTCCATCCTTCAGCACCTTGATTATCTCCACCACGTTGTCCAGGTGAACTGCAAATGTCAGCGGGCTCTCTAGAAAAAGACAGTCGTTTTTTGTGAATGTAATTTATCTGTAATGGAGACCAGATAAAGAGCAAGGAACGCACCCAGCAGGCTGTGTTAATGATTAAAGTATATCCAGCAGGTTTGCAAGTGTTATTTCCTAATAAGAGTTAAAAAAATCTCCTAAACATACTACGACTAAAAGTGATTTTAATTTCCTTCTGGTAACAGCAGCATGGCACACGGCTCCAGGGACTGATACTGAGCATGTGATGACACCGTTTGTTTTCTCTGGTACAAACCACCAGGGAAAAGCATGCTTGCATTTTTCTATTTGCTCAGTTTAAGTTCACACTGAACAAATACAGACATCGCACCTGTTGGGTATTTCATATAGAACATCACCAGGTAATCTGGTTATTTTCCTTATTTTCTCAGGCTAAACTCTTTTTAATCAGTCTGGATGGAATATGGAAACACCAATCATTCAAGCCAAGTCAAAACTACGTGATCCACTGTTTTTGGTGGTGTAAAGTTCATTTAAACTGCTTCATGAGTTTAAACAGCAGACAGGAAATCCTCTGCATTTATCTTGCAGGGATGCCACAGTAGATGGGTGTAATTAAGAGCATCTGCTGAGAAGGCACAAACACCCACCTGGAGAAACTTCTCAGCCGAGGTCCAGTGCATCCATTTATTTTGACTCTTTTTACCTGATATTGTCCTTCTATTTTCCCCAAAGTGTAATTTAACTATTGTTATGTCTAACATTTATTGTACAGTCCGTATTTCCCAAAAACAAAGACAGGAAAACAGCAGCACTCAGAGGACAAAAACAGCAAGAGAATCCCCTCATGGTTATCTTTTGGGTAAATTTATTTGCAATCAATAGACAAATAACAAATCTGCTGACGCACTGTGGCGAGAAGCCTTCATCAGAGCAAGTTTGACAGCTGTAAGCTATCTTTTCTCACATCAAGTGATCACCAATAAACAGAAAACAATTACACCTGCACTGACATTTATTGCGGATTCCTCCTCCGTTGCTCTTCCTGAGGTTTCTTCTGGTTCTTGCCATTAAAGGAGCGTTTGGGGAGTTTTTGTGTTGAGATTTGTGATTCCGGGCTATATAAAGAACACTGACTTGACTTGACATTGTACTACCTGAATGAATGAGATGGTTCTACATGGACAAAGCTGACTTTAGCTTTCTGTACCCTTAGCTCAGCCTACCCAGGTGTGGTTATTTTCAAATGTAATGCCTGTTTTTTTTAGTGAACTGAAATTTCTCTCTTTCTATCTCACTATGCCAGTTGTTTGCACCCATGGATGTCATGTGTCGCAAGTATTTATGCAGTTCCCAATGGGAAGAGCAAAGGGACAGATTCTATCCAATGTAAGCTAACGGTCAGTTATGGATGAAGTTAGTTTTTGCTTGGCTCATCATGTCATGTATCATAAAGGGGATCTATTTTAAGGTGGTTTCCTGCAGTTGGCTTACATTACACTTCTGACAAACTACACCGCAGTTCACTTGAAGGAGACCTGGGACTCATTTTTAGACTCTTCACTGTGGTTAAGTGGTCGGCACTCAAGTTTGAATGACACTGTGCTCACCTGCCAAAATGGGCTAAAGGTGCACGCTCCAGATTTCAAATAAGCTGCTCCAAATAAAGTGTAAATGTGAATGAGGCTAGGCTCGAGACGAGGCTGTGGCCTGCCCATCGCATGAGTGATGTCTGATGAAGAACGAGCATGTAGCAACTTATCAACGCACAATTCTGCTCTTTATTTGGGATTTTACAGGTTTTCTTTTCATTGTTGCCTCTTTTGCACTGATGTTATTAACCAGGCTGATCAAAGCAGGTCAATAACTAATTAGAGTAATAAAAACCTTGCTGTGATTAAGACATCATTAGACATGTCAATCTAAATGAGGTCATCAAAATAAGGAACTCAGAGACAATTGATGTGTCCTAATTTTCTCTATGTAGTCTACTCTTGCGCAGTATCCTGTTTTTGCAGTTATAAAAGAAATCAACACACTTATCTGTTTAATGCTCACAGGTTGTGACAGTGGACGTTAATTAAACCTCAGCTTTAAAATTCTACTGCCAACTGAACTTCTCAATGCTAAATGTCTTTCAAAAGATTAAATACGGAATATTTGTGTTTTCTGTCTTTCTCTAGCTGTCTCACCAGCATTATAATCTAATTTCATTTTTCCCAGCTAGGAGCAGCTCTTTCAATACATTTCTGCATTGTGGGACAGTATCAACAGCACAAGCATTTATTAGTGTGCATGCTGACTTGATGGGATGGCAATAGGCTCATTCCAGATGAGCCAGGCCGGCGCAGGATCGATCACCGGTGATCGCTGCACAATGCAGCCGGTTAGATTTGTGTCCGACTTGATCCCGACTCCCTCTGACGTCACGCACACGTGGGCAACGATAAACTCACGAGATCGAGACGGCCGCGGTTTTTAAAGCCAGGTGTTGCAGCTGCTCTCCACCGACCGCAAGACCTAGGAGAATCTTGTGTGGTGGATAATAATAATAATAATAATAAAGTTTATTTCAGCCATAGCTTTTTGGACGTGGTCTGCAAACTACAGGTGGCCTACAGGTGGATCTAACAGGATGTAAATATTTCTGTGACTTCCTGTATATTCTTTGAAGGCTGCTGGAAACTGTCTGATTTTTGTCACCCACCCCACCCCCCCGCTGCTGCCACCTGATCTAGTCCACTTTCCAGGCGAGGCACAGTTCATCTCGAACGAGCTTAATGTCAGTTGGTCGGTCAATACACCACTTTGGTCCAGACAGAAATATTTATCTCTGTAACTCGTGGATGGACTGCGATGGCAGCCAGAATTCTGACAAAAGACACAGCTTCTTGTAGGCTGCATGCAGCCACTAGTGCTTTCATGATGTATTCAATTTGTTATATTGTTGTTAAAATGTCAAGTTTTTTTCTTTGACAGAAAACAGATCACATTAGTGAAACGGAGATAAAACAGAACATTTACCAAAGGAAATGAAATCTCCATGTTTGTTGTGATAGATTATCTTGGGCAGTTTTCAAAGTTATTTCTCACATTGTACAAGTGCGAATGGCAGCAAGTGGCTTCTTCTGAATGGATTAAAGTGAGCCTTGATTTCTCCCAACTGTGCTGACTGTGTGCAGACATGAGCAGCAGGGAGAAGAGCAGTCTTTATATTGTCTTTTCTTGATCACATGGAGGGCTTTTGCTGGACAGCCTAAATCAATAGCTAGTAAGAGCTGAGTAACAAGTCCTAATCCACAGAGACGCCTCTCCCCATCAGCAATAAGGCCTTCATTTAACAATAGCTCTCAAAGCCCATTAAGATAACCTCAATTCTCTGCTTAATAACCCTTTCCCCTCTCAGCTCCACCTTTATTTGCCTCAATAGACCAGTTTTTTTTGCAGGCAATCTCTTTCCACTCAATACTGGCTGTGTTAAGAGCACCTGCGCTGCTGAGATACCCTTCATATTCATTAAATGGTCATAAATAAACATAATTATTAAACCACGGCTGGTTACCAAATGATTGTAATGAGCTTTTAAATACAAGCTGCTTTAGATGAGTGCTAAAAGTTATTGTGAAATCTGTGGAAGGTAATCCTTCTCCCAACACAGCGAGGAAAACAGTGTCGTGCTAAAAGGACCCTCTTCAGAAGGGTCCTCACCGGCTGATTAGTGTCCCCCATGTATCAGTACAGCTGAACCTTGTGTGGTTCTCAGTGCCACAGTAGTACGAGCACCGCTGAAGCACAGCCCTGCTGCTGTGTTTTAACTACAATGCCTTGAGAGTTTCCTGTCAATCCTATGGATCGCTGACTCCCGTTCCCATTGAGCATGATACTCACCCAAAAGCCAATACCAGGGGCGGGGTGAGCAGGCACAATGACAGTGATATTCCAGTCAAATTCTATCGGATTTTGTTGCCCTGCCCCGGTGCTGAGTAACACCTTCAGCCACAGGTGCAAGACAGAACGTCTCAGGCGCTGCTTTGTGCCTACAGACTGTTCAACTTGGACTGATCTTAGCATCGTACCGTCACTGTGGACATATATTTATTATGTTATTATACTTATTACTGATCCCTGTCTTCAGCTTAGACTTCCTCTGTTGCACACCCCTTGTATCTTGTACATTAACTATTATTTGTACATTTGCACAATTTCTTTTTGTTATTTTTTATTGCTGTTCAGATCTCTATTGTGTTTATCAGCTCTACTCTTTGACTTGCGGCTCTAACACCTGAATTTCGCGCACAGGGGATAAATAAATCAATAAACATTTTTATCTTATCTTAAAGGGTTTTTTGAGGAGTTTTTCCGAATCGAGGGTCTAAGGATAGAGGGTGTCGTATGCTGTACACATTGTAACGCCACTTGAGGCAAATTTGTGATTTGTGATATTGGGCTATATAAATAAAAATTGACTTGACTTGACTTTTGGGTATTAAACGCTCACCATCTGTAGGATTGAAAGACGGGTTTAACAAGTTTGTAGCTTTCTCCTTTGTCGATGGCGGCTTAAATTCGTGGCAGTGGATTTCAATGTTGATCCAAATGAAAAAATTTATGAAAATGTCCAAAGCAACTTCTCTGTGGTTCACCTGTGGTTTGGCCACAAGTGCATAACTTGAAGCCTGGCAAGATGGATTCATGTTCGCACAAATCCAGATGCCATAAGGTATTAAGCAGGCCTTTCTACAGTTGACACCAAAGCCAAACAGCTATCTCTATTAAAGCAGTTCACTATTGCAGCACCATCAACTAAGGCTGGAATTTTAACAGCCTGTTGGCTCCCTCTGTGTTGTCTTGAAGGGTCAACATTACTGGTACCAGGCCATGCCAATAGTGTCAGTTTATGTGCTCACGTTTTGAGATATCTGTCTCTTTAAACAGCTGCTGTCCAATTCAACAGATTGTTACTCTTCCATCTTCAGTAGACACTCATATGTGCCACTGACATTCAGTTTTAAGTCGGAAGTATTTGTCTGCTTGAAGTGTTGGGTGTTTGTGCTCGCAGGATGCAGCCTTACCACCAGTCTCACTGTCATGGTAGTTGGGATCGAAGCCTCTCTCCAACAACTTAGACACTTTGTCCACCTGATTGTGCTGGATGAGGTCCATGAACTTCCTCAGATTGGCCTGCGCAAAACCAGAGAAGAGAAAGGGCTATTACAGCAAGAAGAGAGAACAAATGGTGGTGGGTGTGAGAGAGAAAAAGACAGGATGGAGGTTCAGAGCTGTAAAAAAGACTGAAATAGAAGTTGAGATAGAGAAAGGTGTAGAGGGTCAAACACAACTGAGGGTGAAAAGTGGAAGCGTTAAGGAATACAGTGTGAAACAGAGGGAGACTCGTTGTTAAAGATGGAGGAATATAAGGTAGAATAAAAGGCTACTGAAACCAGGAAGCAGAGCAGGGGAGATGACAGGATTCAGAGTGTGGCGATTGTGAGGAGTGGAATGGCTGCTCCTCTCTGTTCTGTTCCTGTCTGCTTTCTTTCCAGGCCGCATGACAAAAATAGATAAGAGAGCAGCTCCCCGAAGGAGCGGAGAAAATGAGGAAAGAAGAATGAGATAGCAGAAGAAGGAGAAGACAATGGGTAGCAATAAAAGAATAGACTGGGAAGAAAGGCACAAGAATAAATGAGGAGGAGTAAAAAGGCAGAGACATGGGGTGGGAGTCGACTTAGAGGTAGGGATGCCCTAATCACATCGTGTTGCCCGAGGTCCAGATCCAAATCAAAGGTAAATATTGAGCCAATACACAGAAGAAGATGATATTTATTTCTCATTATAATTCTGGTATTTTCCTACCGTATACAGCTGTATGGTACTCATTCAGGGCATTTCTGACAGCTAGCATTCTTGTAGAAAACAAACAAATAATTAAAAATGGATCAGGCTTTATTTATCTCTATACCGGTCCTGCATATCAGCTTCAGACACCCCTGCTAAGAGGCTCTTTATTGCTCTCTAGAGTATCATAAAATGACAATAATACAGAAGACAAAATAACAACACCTCCCAAACTGAAAACAGCTAACATGAACATGTCAGGCTGAATAATAAAGCGAAAAACAAAACGGTCCTTCAGACTGATCATCAGGCTAACATTACACAGCTCCACAGCGCACACTGTGTGTAGCTTTTAACAGCTGCTGTACCCACAGAAAACAAACAAAGGATTGACAATAGATCTGGCTTTTTATAGCCCAGACCAATCCATCTAAAATCCCTGAATCGGTCCAGATCCTGATCCTGTGAATCTGCTCGGAAGTTCGCTGCTAAAATACTTTTTTAATTGCCTTTCTTTCTATCAGTGTCACCAACACCGACATTGTTATTAGATTTTATTAGCTTAATATTTAATGTTTTCTTTGGTTTACTTCTTACTAGTTTCAGAGCTAAATTTTCTGCATACCGTGAGATCATTTTGTGATAGTGAAAGTGAGAGATCAACATTAAATAAACCAAGCAAGTTTGACCACAGATATGAAGTGCTGCAGTTTAGATACCAACCATGATGAGTCACTGCCAGTTCAATATCTGGAAATGTCAAAGGTTCTGGTACATGACGCTGTGTTTCCATGCAATGTTTTATTTGATGTAGCTGATGTGTCCCCTGTG
>LKNJ01004556.1:0-33426 GCA_002120245.1 Maccullochella peelii
TGTACAAAAATGAAGCCAAAATATCCCAGATACAGGAGCTGCCATCTTGCACTGGTGACATCATTTGGAGCCAGAGTCTGTGATTGTATCAGGCACCCGCCCCAACCAATCACGAGCACAGTCACAGTTGTCAATCATAACATCTCACCCCCTTTTATAGCATCAAATAACTAATTAAAACCAAACTTATCAGAAAAATTACCACTTGAACAAACACCAGGGCGATAAGAACTACCTAAAATGACAGAAATCATCTTTGACGTGTACTTTGATTTTTCAGTCTGGCCCATGTCCCATCCGCTAACATGGAGGGGGCGGGGTTTATGACCTATACTGCAGCCAGCCACCAGGGGGCGATCCAGATGTGGAGCTGTCATGTCTTCCATCTTTACATACAGTCTGTGGTCAAAACATATAATACTAATTTCTTAGCAAAACTGAATTTTAATTTCAGTTTCAGTTGTCACTGAACACCAACAGTTTTTTATGTATAAAACCTATATGACTTTACATAAGATGAGACATTTCAAAAGTAAAGCATTTCCAGTGTAACTGTCAGGTTCAGATCGTCTTAAAGGTGTAAAAAGACTGATTCTTCGCTCCATTCCCTGACAGAATGCTGTATTCAAACTGTCAAGCAACCTACCATTACCCTGGGGCTTCCGCGCTTGTTTCGAGCATTCGTGCTTTAAAAGATAATTATCATTCCTCAGAATCTCCACCTGTGTACCTGCCACTCAGTGCTGCTCCCTGTGTAAAGCTGCTCTCATCCCTGTGCTGACAAGGATGTTTCCCCAGTACCAGCAGACCGCTGCACAATTACACTCTTGCTGCTTACTGGTTGGGAGAGACTTGTAGCCAATTACCTCCCCAGCACCTCCATCTTTTTTCTTTTTCTTTCTTTCTCTGCAGTTAACAAGAGCTAATGGAGGTTTGCTGTTGCAGAGATGGCAGAAACCTTTGTCTATGTTACAGTATGGCTTTTTTTTCTCAACTGGTTTGGACTGGTAAATTCATTTCCTTAATTTATGGATTATCAGTGCTTAAATTTCAAGCCCAGTCTGGAATCTATGCATGTTATATTTGACTATTTTATTTGATATTTTGCTAATTCATTTCTCATCAAAATTGCACCTCAATCTGGATATGGGATGGCTGTGTGTCCTTTCTTTTACTTTAAGTACTGTATCCTCACTTTAGGCAGGTTCTCCAGATGAAAGCGCTCCCTTGCCATCTGCAACTGCCTCCGGACATGAAGCGCATTCATTCCTTGAGAAAAGACATTGAAACTATGAAAATAAGAAGCCTTCTGTGCGCTGTGTGATATTCCCTCCTATTAACAGTTTTTGGGGATATTTCATTCTCAATGGTTATTCTATAAATTGTTCTTTCTTTTCTCTGTCTCTGACTGTAAAACTGTTTGATGTCATGTTGTGCTTGACATTATAATTCCTGAGGCAAGATGGATGAAACTGCATTGGCTCAGTATTATGTATATGCTGCACACACACAATGAAAAGCCTCTACAGGCACATTCATTTCTAGATGTAAAAAGGCTTGTTTATGCCAAATAAATAATGTCATTCAGCCATGACTGGTTGAGTCAAAGCATTATACCTTATTCACCTCACTTTCACGTTCTCAATGAACCCATTCATTGGATATGGAGGATGTTAAGACATTTAACAGTCTTACTGCAGCTGTTAAGTCAATAATTACACTGTGGCTGAGAATAACTTGAACTTGAAAAGATCAAGTACATCTAAGCTGATAGTGCTTCTTTACTTTTACCCAAGTAAAATTATCCTTTAACAAAGTATTTTTTACAGTGTGGTAGAAATAGTTTTACTTAATTAAAATATCTGAGTGCTTCAATTGAGTGCTACAATTGCCTATACAGTACCAATATTTTCAATTACACAAAGGGTGAATGTAAGGCCCAATGGAGGCCCCATGCCTGAGTTTGCCTTGGGCCCCCAAATCACTAAATCCACCCCTGAATGGAAACAACTACTTGTAATATGAAAAGTCATGCTTGTAGTACTGAATCCACAGAGAATTATCACCTGACTCTGCAGCTGCCCTCAGCGTTACTGTTTTCTACTCATTCTCGCTGCTCTCTAAATCAATTATTGCTCCTTTAAGGTTTGTAACGGGCTGGACTTTGTTTACTATATTTAAAGATCCCCTCCAGACATGTATTAAAACATATATACAAATAGTCTACTTGGAACAATAATTTGTGTCTGATATGTTTTTTTCTGCAAAGAAAAGTCAAATTTCCACATTAAAATCTTTAAAAAGGCATCTACTCCTTCTAGCTCATTACAAATTCCAGAAACTATGAATATGCTAATTGTGTTCATTTCTAAAGTTATCCTGCTGGACAACAGGTGTCTCCTGCTTCACTGTAAAGTCCATTCTCAGTATATGTGCGCTGGAGGCTTCAAGTCTCCACATCACACTTTTACAAGTTGAACATTGGATCAGGATTGGTTGGCTTCCAAACTATTTGTGATGTCACAAATCATGCTCGTAGGAACAACAGCACATAGGAACTTTCCACTTTCAGCAGATGAACCGGAAAACATCCTTCTAGTGTCAAACTCTGCACAGACATCATTCTGCACAGTGAAGCTCAAACATTCAACTGTAGAACAAGAAGAAAACCATATTTTTGAGTGGAAGGGAACTTTAATTTACTTTTTACCAATTTATCTCTCAAAAATGACAAGCACCCAGTTGTGCCATACACACACATGGATTTCCAGCCTACTAACCTCCACTTGGGAAAGGTGAAACCCGGTGATAAAAATGAATGAAAGCAAAACATTTAAACAGCGTATATTTTTAGTGGATGCTCTGTAATCTGAACAGATGAATTCCTCTTACTTTAGAGCTGCTGAATAATGTATTATGGGTAATGATTTTCCTTCCCCTGAAATAAATATATAGCATTACAAATAAAGCTCTTCAAGTGTTATCATCTTTACCTTTACAGGACATTTTACAGTAACTGACTCTTTTATCCAGACATGCTCGCAGTGAGGGTACAGCTTAGCTTTTGATGGATATTGACATTCATGGAGATCGAATCTGCGACCTTCCTGTCACCTCTCTGTTACAGGACGATCTCTTGAACCACTAGGCTGCCCTGCCACTTAAGGAATTTTGCAATCCATATTTGGCCACTATGAGTTTTTTTCTGCCTTTACAATTAGCTTTTTTTTCCACATATCTTATATTTTCCAGGGGTCTTACCTCAGAGTAGAGGACGTGTAGCAAATTCTCTGCCAAACAGTTTTGGTTTTTCAATTTCCTCTTCAGAATTCAAAAAAACGTGTCTTTGTACATCTCGCCCCCAGAATGCCCTTTACTTGCTCGTCTTGGCTTGATGAGGCACGGTATGAAGGGACATGGAGGATTTGGCTAACAGCAGTCTTCTTCATCCCCGCAGATCAGTTGTCTAGACTGGGTAGGTAAATCCTCTTCTCAGCCCCCTTTCCTCTCGCTGCTTTCAGCTTTTGATCCGCCATGAAGGCTCACACAACTAGGAAGAGGTGGAGCGGCTGGGGCTCAGGAGGTAGAGCGGGTCGTCTACCGATCACAGGGTCAGCGGTCCGATCGCCAGCTCCTCCTGTCCGCATGCCAAAGTGTCCTTGGGCAAGACCCTGAGCCTCGAATTGCTCCCAATGGTCAGGCCAGCATCTTGCATGGTAGCTCGCTGCCATCGGTGTGCGAGTGTGTGAATAGGGGAATTTATTTATTTTCCTTTGGACATTATTTTCTTCCATTAAAAACACACAAAAATAAACGGGAATTCATACTCAGTCATACTCATAGTCAGTCGGTTTCATTCTGCACGTTGTGCAACTTTTTTAGTTTTTTTTATGTTGTCACTTGCCACTATATGTGATCATGTTTGTTCAACAGTGAAAATGTAGTTTACGTTGAAATCATGTAGTACTTTGGCTTAACGTGCATTTTCTTTCCATTTTGCCTGTGAAAGTGGAGTTCACTATTCAAATACGCTCCTCAGATGCTCTTGGGCAGTTCATCCCTTAATTCAGGATGTCACAAGCTCCATTAACAACTGACTCCATCATTTAAAAGGGGTGATAGTGAGAGAACACATGTTGGATTTTCTGGGCATATGGGCACTTTTCTGATAAATAAATCTCAATTAAAGTCAACGTGCGAGATACTCTTTCTTTAGTTTGTCTCCATCTTTGGCACAGCACCTGGTACCTTACAGTTCCTCTGTTTGACATGTAAAACACATCACTTCCTGTGTGCCAGAGGGGTTTTTTGAAAGACCCAGTGTCTGTATTTTTAGAACTGTCAGGACGTAAAAGATTCTGCTGTTATCAGTCAGTAATAAAATAAATCAAAATGAAAGCGTAAGGGATTTTTGGAGTGAAATTCTGAAAAATAAAATGTAAAATGTGTCAAAATGAACATAGGAAATGATCATGTTGCAAATGGAATGGCAGCATTTACTGTATGTTGCAATTTTGGTGAAAAAACAAGACTTTATGCAATTGCTAAGGTCAATAATGAACCTTTAAGTTCAATGCTGAAATTTGTCAATGACAGTATATTCGCTATGTTAAATTCAAAGGACAATGATCACACTTGGCTGTGGCCGAAACATATCAGACAAGATCATCACGCAGTAAACTGTGGAAAACACAACCTTTAAAAACCCCTATAAAACAAATGCAGAGTTTTTAACTAGCTGTTTTTTATTAGTGACATATCAATTGATAATACATTGAAAACCAACAATGAACAAACCAAATAACATGTGACTAAAAGGATTATAGTTTTCTTTTCTAAAAAAAAATATATATATATATTATTGCGATTTGCAGCCACAAATGCAACTTGAAGCCTCCAGCAAACACACACTGAGAATGGACACCTGTTGTCCCACAGTTCAACTTATATTTATAGATTCTGGATTTTTAATGAAGGAGAAGTCATTTCAAAGATTTTAACAAGATAATTTAACTTTTTTTGTGAATAGAACATATCAGATGCAAATAATTATTCAAAGCTATTTATATACATGTTAATACATGTCTGGAGGAGATCTCCCTATAACTGACAAAACACACACACAAATCTTAAAAGATGAAAGAGTCATGGGAGGTGATATTGTTTAGGGAAAGTCAGCTGTGTTTTTACATTCCAGTGGTCAAACTGGAACTCTAACCATTATGAGCAATTGCCAGTTAAGGTCAAGCAGAGAAAGGCTTAAAGACTCAGGCTACCTGCACACAACAGGAGGGTTAACCCATGCAAAGCGACATTCAGAGAATAGTGGAGAAAAATGAGAAGAGCCTGGAGCTGTGTGGTGGTCTCGCTCTTAATCGCTGTGGCTAATGACAGGAAATGAAATCACCCACTGAAGACCAGCACGCTTCCCACAGAATAATTACCGCTGTTGACCTTGTGCCTCTCTCTGGTATGTAAGTGCACTACGATAACTCTCACCACACACTTAGTCACTTCATATTGTGGACTCCTTCAGGCTGCTCTATTAAGCTCTTACTCATTTCAGACAAACAAAAAATATGCAAACTAAGTCACTGACTTCATGTTGTGTTTCTTAGAAATGAAAGGATCTGTTTGATAAAACCCTGGTGACATCAGGCAGGCACTGATCTTTACATTGACTATCATTATCTGTTCTGTCATGTTCACATACTTACAAGAGTAAAAACACTACATTTGTGCTGGCAGTGTGATAATCTGCCACAGCACAAGGCCTGATGGTATCAATATTTTTGAATTCCCTTGCATTTTACTCACTTATTGATTGTGCTTTGATGTTACTTGTCCTCACTTTCATTGATAGAAAGCACTGTGTAGACTAGTGTTTCACTGCAATTTCACTTCACTTTTTAGTTCGTTTCCATAAATGACTCTTATAGAACACTATTCCGCTTATGTGCACAGCATTTGGACACATGTTCACAACCAAGTACACTAATATAGCCTACAGTATATAGTGATATACTGTATACATACACACATATTGTTTGGACTTGCATGTGAAAATAGCAAAAAAAAAAGTTTCACTCAAGGGCCACTTACTAGCTTTTCTGTTTGGAGGTTTTAACCAACCTATATTGTACAAGCAGTTGTTGTCTTGCATGATGCTGACTGCAGAATAGCTGTGTTCTGTGATTTACAGGTTAAACATGTTGTTGCTGTTGCATTTCAGAATCAACCACTAATACACACATATTACATGTTGTGCCATTTAAAGGAAACGTTTGACATTTTGGCAAATACGCTTACTAGCTTTCTTGACGAGAGTTAGATGAGATACTACAGCCAGTTAGCTTAGCTTACCTCAGCACAAAGAGTGAAACGGGGGAAACAGCTAGCCTGGTTATGTCCAAAGGTAACCAAATCCGCCTACCAGCTCCTCTAAAGCTCACTAATGTTTAGTTTAGTTTAGTTTATTTAGACACACATATATGTAAAAAACAGTAAGAATTTAAAGTTTGAACATTGTGCAGGAGAGGTTAGAAGCCAAAAATGGCTTATGAAGATACCGCCCCTGTAAAATATCAATAGCCATACTTGAAAAAGAAAAAATGATGAAAACAGAGATTGCGTAATTTATCAAAATTTCAAGACTAAACAGTAATACAAAATTTATTGAACTGTGTTTACAAGTTGAGATGCATTACAATGAAATCCATTAAGTGTTATAAATCTTTGCTCATTACAGTCCTTTTCAGATGTTTTTTGAATAATGATAATGTAGATGTTGATGTGTAGTGATGGAAGTAGGTTGTTCCAAAAAGATGGTCCTCTGTATTTCAATGAATACTGATTAAGGGAAGTCTAACAGTACGAAAGATTGTGGAATATGAGTGAATGTCTGAAGATGACTTTAAAAAGTCATGAGTTAGGTGTACATATTTATACATGAAAACACGAGTCAGGTATATGTTCACATTAAGAATTGATAGAATTCAATTGAATTCATTATGTAGATCAGATGAGCATCTTTTAGCAAAGCTAATCACTCTCAAAAATGTATTTTGGATTAGCAAAATCTTCTTGAGATAAGTGGGACATGTGGCGGCCCTAGCAGTATTGCGATACATAATAATAAGACAAAAAGTTAAAATACAGATATGATTAATCAGTGAACAAATTCTACTCAAGATACCAATTAACTTTTTGGCTGTCATATTGAACTTGGCTGTCTGTTTACTGCCAAGTTCAATATGGTATTTCCATGTTAATTTTTCATCTAATATTACAACATGTTATATACTTTATTTAATCAACACAAATAAACAAAGTGTGAAAATGCAAAAATGTCACTGCACCCAGCCAAAAAATAGTCCCGCATATAACCGGGTTAATTGCTGCTGTCTATAGCTTCATATACATACATACATACATTGTAACATACAAGCATGGGAGTGGTATCAAGAAAGCAAATACACGTATTTCCCAAAATGGCTTTAAAGGTAAAAAAATGATCCAAACCAGTGTAAAGTAATCCCCTTTGAACCCTGTTTATCTGGTGAAAGTCAAATCTTGACGGCGCCCTTTACACAGTGGAATCTTTGGCTGCGGCTCCAACCCCAGGTTTATTAGGTGTGTGTGTGTGTGTGTGTGTGTGTGTGTGTGTGTGTGTGTGTGGCTCGACCTTGGGAGCACTGCTGGGTGCCATTGATTTGTTTACCTGTGCGCTACTGACAGTTTCTCATTAGGCTTCTTTTGCACAACACTTCCAGGAGAGGAGACCAGAGTCTGCACTTCACAGCCGACGATGCGTGATCAATGTACCTGATAGATTGGTGCTGGCAATATAATTCCGTTGAATGGCTGTTTAATGGATGTGGGCGCTCCATTTAGTAGCTACAATAAGGTGCCTTTTGTGACTGAAGCAGCATTGTGAGGCTGTATGAGGAGGAAAACAGTATTTTGAAAGAATGGCTTTGTTAAAATTACTTTGGAAGACAAGAGAGACTGCGGGAGAAATTGTGTTTTATTCCACTGTTATTGGAGAGCATTGAAAGTATTTGCAAAGTATAAGAGAAAATGCTGTTTAGCACCATTAAGGCTTTTCGGCTTTATTCTTTCAAATAGCGTGCATGCCGTTTGTTGAACCTTTTAAACACGAGTAAACAGAGGATAAATAAAGATAAAAGGGCAACACAATGACATGAAAACAATTTCCTCTGTGTTTGTGCACCTCGTATAATTCTGCTCTCATTTTATTGTGACCCATTAAAACTATTTTCTCCAAATACCTCTAATTTTGGATTTTAACACAGGACCTTTGGATCTCTGTAATGATGCTTTTACCAACAGAGCAGCACAATATACATTGGGGGGGCTGCTGATAAATTAAACACACTGCACCATTTACAGCAAAGCTTTATCACAATTAGCTAGTCTCTAACTTTCTAGCTCCAACAGTGTTTTATTTCCAGCCCACCTCTTTTCCAATAGGATTCCACTCATGAAAAATCTCCAAAAAAAGCCTTATTTTCTACTATGAACTCCTCATGTCTACTTAAATAATTTGACGTGGTCACAAGGAGGCAGTGTTGCCACTCTCCTGGCAATCCTTCTGCCTCCCTCGAAATCTGGTGATGGAAGGAATCCACTTATTTAAGGTGTTAAAAGTGCCCCTGATTTGCCACTGCAATCCTGCCCATTTCACAGGGGCCAAACACAAAATGGGAGCACAGTAAAAGGCTCCTCCATCGCTCTGGAATCCCGCTTCACATTCTCCCTGTGACACAAAGTGACACAGCAATCAGCCTGCGGACACATCAAGGTCTAATTACTCCTCAGGTGACAAGACACCCCCATCCCCATGACATCCTCTCGCTGAAATGAGACTTTATGAAGAGTGAAAGCTGACAAGACAAGTGTTTCCATTTAAATCAGTTAGGATTTACATCAAGTCACTGGGAGGAAGGCCGAGCGCTGATTAGATCCCTGCTTCTTGTTAAGAGAGGGAGAAACATTGACTCTGAATGCAGAAGTGTGCAGACATAATAGTATGGGTATATATACCATAGGCTATATGACACCCTGGGGCGCTGCACAGGCCGTCTAGTTCTAGGTGTAGTCAACATCATATTTAGTGGGCTGGGACAGGCTGAGGGGCGAGAAAGGGGGCAGCCATTCTCTAATGATCAAAATAACACTTTGTCAATGTAATAGCCCACTGTTCTTCATTCTTTACACCCACCTGACAGAACATTTCTCACAGCTTTGTTTACACCAATGCCTTGTGGTCGGCTGTGACATATATAAAAATGTTGCCCCATAACCCATGATTATTTTCATTGCAACTGATGTATTGCAATCACTTAGCGAATTCCCTTTGAAAACGGGCGTCTTTAGGAAGACATATAGGCCTGCAACTTTGATTCAAACATCAATGACAATGTGAGGCTTTGTTTATGAAGACGGGGAGCAACAGATGGCAAGCATATCTATAAATAAGTCGCTCCTCTGAATAGGAGATTAGTGCATTTGAGCCGGTTTTTAATGGTCTCCGGGAGAGATTAAAAGTAAGCTGATTCATAATGTGTTTCTCTTTGCGGTGAATCACTCATAAACAAGAGTCTGGAAAGAATCTGTGGACACAAAAAAAACAAAAAACAAAAACTTGCTTAAGATGGGAAGTTGTGTAAATAAGTAGAAGTCAAACGTGATGCATGTCATCTCCGCATGGCTGCAGTTTTTGTGAATCTCACAATGTTACCAGATGCAGCACTTGAAATTGTTAGTGAAAGCACGCTGTCTCCGTTTTGTCCTTGCATCCACATCACTGCAGACCTTTCAACCCTGCAGACCTCACCTATCCAACATGTGCATAATTCCACGCATGTATTTTCCATGCACACTATTTACATATAAAAATCACCATTAATGCCCGCAGCGGTTATTCCAGAGCACACATCAAGCCACAAAAGCAAAATAACCACATTCCAAAGTTCATGCAGGATATAGCATTGATAAATATACATAAACCCATCTTGGTTTTAGCCTCTGGGTCACATTTTCTCCAAGTTATTGAAATAGAATGGAGAAGGAAAACAATCTCAATTATATAACCAGTGCTGATCAGCCTACAGATAGCCACCCACCTGAGGCTACCTCAGCATCCTCCACAAATATTGACAGAATTCTTATCTTCTTGCCACATTATTCCAACAAATATGAAGGTTGTATACAAATCCTGTTTTCCCCCAGCTGTTAAACACGCTAAATTCCTCACAAAGACACTTTTGTATTCATTGTATGTTTCCAGGAACTGTAAGGCTCACAATGTCTGATAAAGCGGATTTGTGGCTGTAGCTTTAGATATCTGCTGTCTTGATAAACTCTACATCTGTCTTTGTAATGGCACCATCAGTGTCTGTTCTCTGTTACAAAACTGGAGGCTCACCAAGTTTGGCTTTAATAATGACCAGGGATTTTATGTGGCTGTGTTGTTCTGAACAACAGGCTTTTCGTCTTTAATGAATTCATAAACACGGCCGGGAGAAAAGCATGCTTGACCTATGACAAGGTGAATGGATTTCCTGAGATCTATTGGCAGGTTGTCCTAACAAGTAAAAGCAACCTAAGGAGTCATGCAGCCTTAATCAATTTGATTAAATGAGTAAAGAGGACAATTATGTAGCCTACTGAGATGTTCCTGTAACTGTACCGACTGACTTGAAATAGAACAGAGCAACTGATGTATTTACATACAATGATATATTTTCACATATGTACCTTCTGTGTGGAACTGTCAGCGATTCTCAGACGTCATTTGTATGCCTTCACTTTGTATTTCTATATTTAATGTAATTATATGTGAGAAAACCCTGGTCAAGAAATATGTAGAATAGGTTTTGCCCTAAAACAATCTCTGTCTTTTGACTGACTGTGACTCATTGTGTGTCCGTCTTACTCATCAAGGAGTTTATAGATACCATAGATGGTAGTACCTATATAGTATTCCTGAAGCTTTTCTACCATGGTGGATGAGACCAATGTTAATTGAAAAGAGATTTGATTTTAAAAAATGCTTATCAGGATCTATCAAATTATAGTAAACTATTTTAAAGGTGTATGTTGAATAACTGTCCTGGGCTTATCTCAAAAATACAAATAAATGCATATACATCCATCTGCGTTGACATTTTGGGATCATTTGGGGGGCAGCTGAATGTGGAAACAGGTGACACCTTCAGTGAGGTATCATGATTTTTTTTTATCTTGGTTTTATAGTTTTTATCGTTTTTTTTAAATTCTGCACAGCAAAGATTGTGCAACTCTATTGAAAGTATAGAAGATAACATGCCACATCAGTGGAGATTCAAGACGAACCGTCCCTTTAAAGATGACAAATAACTTTTAACTCTCAACCAAGAAGGCTGGATTACCTGCCTGGCAAAGCAGGCAACTGCCCTGGGTCCCCAGACGTCCAGGGGCCCCCCAAAAGCCCCTGGTTCACCGTGTGTCAGTTGCAATTTGCACCACAAAAGCACAATATCAAACGGACCCTGCATTACTATCTAGTCTCGTTGCCCTGTCTTTTAGAGGGACTCTCTGTCAAAATGTAGTTCGAACAACTTTATTAGTTCAGTTTTTATTGTGCTCACATCCTGCACAAGTAGTTGTAGTATGCCAGTAGAGGAGCAGTGGTTGGTGTCTGGGTCTTTGTGCAAAATATGATGATGATTTTATCTGGCTCATTATCACATCTGTGTTGTAATTGGTCATTGAATCAGTTTGTCCTCAGATCTATTCGTATGAGCAGGTGCGGAGGTTTTGATGAATAATGTCAATGGTGAAATCATGCAAATAGGTTCCAGCTTTTTATCCAAAGCAAATGTACAAAGTCCTATTGTAGCGTAAAAGACAGGGTGCTGCTGTAAGGATACTGTATGTATTATTAACGTTACATGCAAGCAAGCAGGCTTTGTTAGTTTTAATGGTGGCTGATCAGATGCAGGCTCCCTCGCTCCGTGTTTCTGATTTGCCGCCCCTGTTCGTGGTGACTTTATGATAATAGCGGGACTCAGCACCGCGGACAGCTCCGGCGTGTTGCTCCGCCCCTTCCACCGGCTGCGTGTAGCTCGCGGCCACCAATAGCTGCCGCTGCCTCAGTTAAGCACTGGATACAACAGAGTGAGCTTCAAAGAGCCTGTCGACCCAGAGAGGAGAGGGAACCTCGCTCCGGCTGTGATGCGTAGCGGGGCTCTGCTGGCTGAACAACACTTCGATGGGATAAAACCTCCCGGTCACATTTAACCGCTCTTTGTGAGTGTATGTGTGTGTGTGTGTGTGTGTGTGTGCCGCGAGGACGGAGACATGCTCTTGTAGCGCGAGCGCGAATGACATTAAAGCGTTTTTGCTTCACACAAAAAAAATATTTGGAAATAACTTGGAGCCGTTCGGACGTTGAGCAAGTTTTGTTTTTTATTTACTTGAATAACATTTAAGCCGTTTACTTGGAGCCAAAAGCCCAGGACGAGATGGAGAACGAAAAGTACTTGCCGGAGCTTATGGCAGAGAAGGACACGCTGGATCCGTCTTTTCAGCACTCCCTGCGGCTACTGGATCAAGGTAAATATCCGTGGTTAAATACTGAAGTAGGCTAAACACTTTAACTGTGTGAAAACCACACTGTTCAGGTTGAACGCTTGGTGTTGGGCTGCTGCAGGCTACATGAGTCCACCAGCCTACTTCAAGTTATAAATAAGAGGTTTGTGGATCTACTTACAATTTCCTGTTTGGTCACACCAAAATAGCGAAGCCCTTTTAGCATCATGGCTGTTTTGCCAAGTTGTTATGCAGCAAAGGTGCCATAGCCAGCCTCGTGTAGTGTATAACATCAGTAAACAGGGGCATGTTTGACTGAAGACTGCTCCTGCTTCATTGTTCAGCCCAGAGGTTAACAAACTTTTCATTTGAATCGGACAAGCATTGGGCCATAAGACCATAAATGATGGAATTCCTACTGTTGGCACCTCTAAAAGAGGTTTTTATTGCTGGTTTTGGTCTGGAACAAAGCTGGAAAAAATGTTGATGAAGGTAACTGAAGGCAAAGTGAATATTAGTACAGAAAATGCACCCATTTTAGATGCCATAACATAAAATCATAGCCAACAGTTTGTGGATGGGAGCAGCAGTGAAACACTAAAACCAGTTGACATCCCACTTGGCAGGCTGCAGTCATCTCTATCCCATGCAGACATGTGTAAGCTGTGGTGGAATAATCGCACGCTTATTCAAATGTACATGTGTTTCCTCCTTTGAAGAAGTGGACGTGACTGAAATGGAATTTTGAACGGATGGAGCAGCAGCAGACGCTTTAATTAATCCGTTGCACAGCCTTCTGCTTTGAAGCTGTCGGAATTTTGCAAACACTTCTCCAGACGCAGCCCCGTGGAGCTCCTCATGTGGGAAGCGCGCTCTCATAGCATCCAAGTGCGTCCTTCAAGTACCACTCATGGGCTTTGTCTAGAGTCTAGCATACTGTTGTTGGCGTTAAAGGTAACAGACAAGGAGCACTAGTCTGTGAACAGCCCTGCTGCACTGTAACTAATTCTATTGAACCCCCAGATGCAGCTCCTGCACCGAGCTGTTTTTATTCAGACAGCTGTGTCCCTTTTAGTTGCTGCTCCCTAAACTTGGGACCTCAAGGGGTCTTTCATTAACAGGGTTCCAAAAGGGCCCCCAGCAAAGGGGAGCATGATTTCATTTTAATGTTGTTTACTTGCTGGAGAGACAAATGGAATGACTTCTTCATATACTGTCACCTTCTGAACCTACGGTATGAATATACAGTTACTTTAGAGCTGCAGCTCATGTTTGTTTTCATTATTGATTAATCTGCTAATTCAATGAATTGATTATCCCTGAAGTATAGTCAGAAATCAGTGAAAAATGCCCCTCACAGCCTCCTAAAGCCCAACGTGACATCTTCAAATCGCGTGTTTTGTGTGACCAGCTGTACAAATGCCAAAGATATTCAGTTTACAGTAATATAAAAAAAGAGAAAAGCAGCAAATCCTCACACTTGATAAGCTTGCAGTAGGAAATATTTGGCATTTGGGCTTGAAAAATAACTTAGATTACATGAATCCACTGTGAAAACAGCTGCTGATTCATTTTCTGTCGATCGACTAATCGATTCATTGACTCTTGACTGAATCAAATGAAGTGAAGCATTTCGTCTTTAAGTTACTTTCTTAAATTACGAGACTGTCCTCCCCCAAAATACGGCCGTATAGGTCGTCTGTGCAAGCAGCTTACTACAATCCATATTTAAATTTATCATTAGGTGGCGACCTATAAAGAGCGACAAGTCTGTGTACGAAGGAGGTTGGGGTGGGTATAAGTCAGCCTTGACTTATTTTAATGTACGTACGTAACTTAATTTACGTAACTAACATACTCATTTTAACCCAAACCATGATCTTTTCCTAAACCTAACCAAGTACTTTAGGTACCTAAACCAAATCAAATTGGGACCATTTGACAATGTTAACCACATGTTTATTATTGTTCCCTTGACGACCTAACTCCGGTATGCCTATATATATATATATATATATATATATATATAACGACCAATTCTGTCATTTAGGTAGGACGGCTTGTGGCAAATTGCCACACATGCTAGAATTTTCCTCTCTGATATAATCAGATTTAATCATGTTAAATTGGGTTTTGTGGTCAGATTAATTGCATTTGGAAGTGTTGGGAGTTTCTGACATCATGAGTTTGGCGCTCCTGCTATGTCCTTAGATAGCCTACTAAAAAAATGTGGCACATTCTTCACTGTAGTGTAGAGCATGAAATATGTGAGACCCATTGATTCCTATTTTAACCTTCATACGGTATATTATCGCCTTTTTAATACAGTGATGTGTAAAATGACATACCTCGATACTTATACAATCACTGTTTTCTATTCATTCACTGTATGTTGGAGTAATGGATGTAATGGCCTTGACAAAATCAGCAGCAGATTGGAGTCTTGTTTGAAAGAACGGAGTTAGGTTAATGCATCTCTCAGGGAGCTGATTCATGTACAGTGAGGTCAATTCATTCCAGCCCATGAGGAAGATAAGGCTGCATTTTACTCAGCATTTTTTCGTTATCAGCTTCGTTACTCAAATCTGGGTTAGTCTTTTTTTTCTTCTTCTAAGAACGCACATTCCCCTCACCAAGAGAAAGATCGGAGCACTGAATACGGGAGCGCTGCCAGTTGAAAGACACTTACCAACCACTTCCTCAACAGTCTCTCTTAAAAGTCCTTTATCCACACTGCACGTCCTCTGTAGAGTTGTAGCAAATATTGGCCATTACCAAAAATTGAATAAAAATGATGGAATACTTAGAGTATGAGCCAGGAAAGGCCAAAAAACAATTTTAGAGTAAATGCTCCCCTTGTGTGTTACTTCCAAATAGTTTTACCCAACACAAGTTCTTGGTATAACAGCTCCAATAAAGTTAGTTTGTGATATTTCTAGTGGGGGCAAAGATTGCAGTTGGACACCATTGCAAGCGGCAGAATTAATCCGTGACATTTTATGAAGTAAGCAGAACTCTGCGGTGCACAAAAATTTGGCTGAAACAGTCTGCCACAACTCCAAAACTGTAAATACTGTTATCTCTCTCTTACACAACAGATGGAACACGATGCGGCTTAATAGAGCACTTCTTCTGCCATCTTGCTGATGAGTTCTGGACTTGATTGTGCAATTGGCAGGGGAAGCAAGGAACAGAGCTAGAGTAACGAGAGTTACTGCATGCAAGCGGCGAATATGAGATTACTCCAGGTCTGGGGGGACTTCCATTCAGGAGAAATTAGGGGAGCATTGTGTTGGAAGCTCGGGGACCGGGCGGGCTGCTTTGATAAGTTTGGGCCATTCGCAGAGCTCTTCTCCCGAAAGGGCCGTATCTCTGCCCCTGTGACAAGCCTCATACAGTCAGCAGCAGACACTTGGAGCAGGAGAAATATCTTAAGCCAAAATAAGAGACGAGCAGGACCAGCAGCCTACATGGAAGGAAAAATCCTCAGCAGCATACTAATGACGGAAACACCTCGGGTGGAATGAAGTGCATCTCTTATTTACATGAAGTCAGTGCTACCCTGCAATACATGGGGCACAAGGGCCTGCATTAACACTTATTTCCAATATTTCTTTATTTTATTTTTTGACTATAATGTATTTTGACAGAAAAAAAATCTTACTTTCACTTTATTATTTGAAATTCTAATTCCCATTCTAACATGGGGAAAAAATGAAATATTCAATCCGACCCAGAGCCTGCCCTGTTGCCCTCAGTAAACTGGGCTTTTGTTGTTGTCTTCGCTAATGCAAAATGGGGAAAACTAGCAAGCCGCGCTAACAAGTCATGACACCAACGTGTCTGAGAAGTAATGTGTAGAAAAATGTGTAAAATGCAAACTGCCTTACAGTAACGTTAGCTTGTCACTCAAGAAAGGCAGTGGAGACACCGCAAATGAACTGACTGACACTCATTCTAGAACATATTTTAGGATTAGGATTAGTCCACATGTGTTTGAATTAATTCGAATGGATTCTGTGTTTGTTTGAATTCGTTTCAACTGGATTGTTTGGAAAACGTGACAGCTCTAGTCTTCTTACTGGCTTTATCTGGTCATGACGGTTGTGAGATGTGCTTGAAATCTAGTGCTGTACTCGTACCCCCGAGTTAAAATATTTTCGATCAATCAATTAATCAATTCATTCTATTAAATGTAATGCCTGTCACAATGTCCTAGAGCCCAGGGCAACGTCTTCAAATAGCTTGTTTTGTCAGACAAACAGCTCAAAATGCAAAAATATTCCATTTAAAATTGCATAAAACAGAGAAACTTAACAAATGACTTAAATGGTTAAGAGACTGTCAGAATTGCTGATGATTAAAGACAATTTAAGACTAACGCCTGCACACTGACTCCAAACAGTTTGATCCCAGCTGGGTCTTTGTCAGGTCAAATGTTTAAACGTGGTCACAGTGCTCATGTATACAGTACACCTATAGGCTGATAGGATCTGTGATGACAGGTGTGGTTATTAACCATCCAAACTGCCCAGGGCCATAAACACATCAAAACAATGAACACAATTAAGAAAAATTCAATGGAAACTTAATCAAAAATACATCAATCCCAAAGTTGGGGCACAGAGACAATAATACATCAAGTATATCAAAAATATCTCAAATATATTAAATGTTTATAAAAGGAAATATGAAAACACTGTAAATGTATACATATTTTTTATTAGTGGACACCAACACACAACTGAATATGTTTCAGTAAGTGTTTAATAAAAAGCAAGACAATCAATAACATTTGGGCTCATGATTTGTTTAATGTTACAGTTTTATATTTAATATATGCTGCCTTCACTCCCACATCATGCAGACAGAATTCAAAAAACACTTTTTTCACAACTATCATCACCCCCCTGCACCAGATGTATGCTGTTTGTTCTGTATGTGGAGGCAGAGCATCGTGCAGCCCACTCTGAATGTTTCAGGACCCAGTTTGGACGTTGTAACCTCTGTGCTACACACACAAGCTTCATATCTAGTGCTTTTTAATTGGATAGTCCACAGCAAGAAACCCAGCACAATGTTTGCGTTGCATTAACAGCCTCAGCTAGCTTACCCACAAAGAAAAACAGCAAAAAAAACAACAACATACATTTTCTGCACAGACTGATGTGCAGTGTGGGAAAGTATCCTCATTTCAGACATGATGCCCCATCTTTAAATTCATACATTTCCATCTCATCAACAGAACAGAGGTGTATTTTTATCTTGAGTTTTGCCCCGAGTGAGAGCAATTCCTGGGTTAGAATGCCCAGAAGTGAACGAAAATAAGCGTTGGCATAGGATCAAAGGCAGAGATATCGTTTTGTTGGGGAAACAGAGCTTGATAGCGATAATGATCTGTGGATCTGCGGCTGGCCAACACGCTGAGCCACACAGTGAGGTGGAGGCGGAGGTGCAGCCCCAGCCCCCAAACTTGTATGAGGTTGAGAGTGGACTGGTGATTTTGACCCACAGATGTAGTGAACTTGCAAGTGAACTGTAAAAGGGCAGACGGGGGGGGGGGAGCTCCGGCGAGCAGCTTTGCATTCAAACAAGCGGCTGAACGGCTGCTGAGCAGTGCTGTGGCTAAGAGGTGTTTGCAGAGCTCTGTCTCTCTGCTTTGCTCCAGCTCCCACTGGAATCCAGGGGCGAAATGTAGGCCAGGACTAACGCAGACAGAGCAGAGCCCAGCCATAAAGCCTAGCACCTCGTTCACAGACGCGCCGACGTCATGTCACGTGGCTGCCTTGATTTCACTGCTAATGTGAGATGCATGTTCTCACTCGTTATGGCAGCAATAATGAGCTGATGACGCCGTGATTATGCTCTTTTCTCATTCAGATACAGCACCTGGTAGGTGTCAATACAGTTAAAACCTGGAACATTAACGCGAGTCCTCCGTGTTCCTCTGCACGTGAACAAACACAGTAGCTCTCTATATCATGACAGCGCTGAAAGAAAGCCACAACGTGCAGTCATTTCTAGCTTCACCTGGATAAGCATAATTGACCCAGTCTAATAGCTGGAAAGTAGCCAGAAATAATTAAGTGTCTTAAATACAATAAACAAAAGCCTGACATGTACAGTGTATATTAAAGCTGCACTAAGGAATATTTTTACATTTCATCAATGGATGTGTAATATCAAAGGGGTCACTCGTAGTGAGAACCCACAGAGAATTATCACCCAACCCCGCAGTTCCCCACAGATCTACAGAGCGTTTTAGCGTCTTTTAGCTCATTGTTTTGATTTTGTGGCCCGCAACTTAGCTGATTTGTTTCCCTCTCACCACTCCCATGATCCTCTTTTCCAGCCAATTTTATTAGGTATACTTCTGTATGGCTGCAACATCAAACAACAAGGCAACATTAAACACTGATGCACTGAGAAGTGCAGCACATTTTATTAACCAAGAAAGGAAGAGATTGTAGAAAAAACAAGCTTAAATTTTTCAAACTAAGGTATTAAAAAAGGTATTGGTAACAAAGAATTGGTGCCTAATTCAGATATCAGCTTGGCCCTTGCTTTACAGTGAATGTCTGAGTATTTTGAGTCTGTTTAGATGAGTAGTATTAGTATTCAGTAACATGTCACTGTCCCTTTATGACTTTTTATGGACCGATTAAAAAGTCAGGCCACAAAACCGAACTTATTAATTGCATTTGCTCCTCTCCAGCTGTTGGTTCATCGCTCTCCTCTCGCATCTCCAAAGCGATTCAATCATCGTCCATGCAATCCCGTCGCCATATTGCGCGGGATATAGTCTCCACCTGGCGCAAAGCTCGCCTTGGGCTCAGCTTGTTGATTTAGTGTTGAGACTGTCACATTTCCATGTTGAACACGCTGCTCGGGTATAAGCCACTTCCTCCACTGACATGCATACATTGCTGAGGGCCTGCCTCGAGCTGTCTGCTAGGACGGCTATCCAAGAGGAGACTCTCAATTAAAGCGGCCAGCCAGGGCAGCTTAAATAATGCAAACTGCACTTGGTTAGGCAGGATAATGCTGAAAGCTGATATCCCACATCTCTGGTAAGGAGAGCATTTAGAGGTGTGTGTTGCTAGGTCTTTGGTAGTTTTCAATTTTTTGATACTGGTGCCAATACAACAAAACTGTGCTTTAAAAAAAAACAAAAAACCTTACTCTTACTCTTAGCCTTTTTTCATTTAACAAAGAAAGCCAAAGTGCTCATATATTATGTAGTCTAATCCCAAGCAGCCATTCAAGGACATTAAAAATAAAATGTGCGGAAACAAGACTACAAATTGCCGTTAAATGCCGACTTTTGGTACTTGACATGTTTTGATACTTGGTGTTTTAGACACATTTAATGCAGTACCAAAAAAACCCAAAAAACAATTAGACCAGGCAGTTAAATCTTAAATTGCAGGACGGACAGTGAGAGGAACCCATCAACAATATGCTCTGCCTCTGCTTTCCTTCTCTGCATCACTTATAGATCCATTTATAATCATTTTATTGGAGGATAATGCGCTTTGCAGTGCTGCCCAAGACAGGACGCAGACAGACTAGGATTACATTGGATTAGTTTGAAAAGCAGAAGAAGAAAACCCCCAGACTGTATCAATCTGTTTACTGTGCCTGAGGCCGAGAGACAAAGGGAGATGATGATGGAAAAGAAAGAGAGGGTAGGAGTGGGGTTGGCAGGGCTGTAGAGAAAGTAAGAGTCTCTTTCCCCAGAGAAAGGTTATTTGTAAAAGGGGATTGTACCAAAGTCAGTTACAAAAGGGAAAATGCAATCTGAGGGGAGGGTGGTGGTGGTGGTGGGGGCACAAAAAATGGAGGAGCGGAATGGAATGGGAGCTGAAATCAAAGAAAAAAAAGAGGGGTTATGGGAACTCTGTCGTAGATGTGTTAGTGACTCCCAGGCTACCATTCACCCCTGCTTTCATACCATATGCCTCAATCTCATCTTCTAGAACTAAAACACATTTTTGGGTGATCGTGTTCTGTACTTACAGGTAAGAGTGGTGCATCTCCTCCATGACTAAATCACTGTCATTACTGCTGTGATGAAAGACAAGTGTGATGTCCCACTTCCTCAAAGGATGGGAGTGGTGTAAATTCATTGCTTATTCATTTTTGACACTATGGAACCTTCCTAACACATTCCGCGCCCCCCACAAGTACAGTACAGTAACATCCTTTTTTGATTAAAGTGTTTTATTTGTGTTTCAGATTCAGTAGAGCAGTGGTTCCCAACCGTTTTGTCCGACGTACCCCCACAGCCCTGTCAGATGGGCCTAAGTACCCCTTTATCATACCTCTTTGATAGAACAGATGGCTTCATGGTATTGTTCAGTGGTATTTTTTTGTCATTTTGCCCAAGTTTGCATTTGTACCACTGCCATTTGGAGTGACAGAAACTGGTTGGTTCCACCATTTACAGTCTCTACTTTTGCTCTGCTTATTGTTGTCATTTTCCAACTAGTCTTTCTAGTCTAAAGGGAAACTCTGGTATTTTTGAATCTGAGCCTGTCAATGGCAAAAACAAGCACTTTTAGTGGACATACTTTTCACGGACACACAAAGCATTACGTTGCAGCCATTGCAGCCCGTTTGCGGATGCCGGCGGAGGCGATGTACTGGACCAATTTCAAAACTTTTACTAAGTATCAGTCATTTCGACCCCAAAATTAGTAAAAATAGGGCCCAGGTTTAAAAAATAGTTTCCCTTTAATCAACTTACAATTGACTCAGGTTGGTGGAAAACTGAGAAGGGTATTGTGACAATAACTATAAAGATCAGATCACACAAATTTGTAATCTTACTTGTGTGTTAATTTTTCTCCCAAACACAAATATGTGGATATATATTATCAAATCATAATTTCTATTTTTTTCAAATTAGCTGAGCTTCACAATTTTCCACGTACCCCTGGTTGGGAATCACTGCAGTAGAGAATGAGAAGTATTTTCAGCCCAGTTTTAAAATTTTATTTTATACACTAAACTACACTTTTAAAGTTAATATTTGACTCTGTTTTTACTTGAGGGGGTCCTTCCTGCGCCCCTGCCTTGATCTCCCTGTGACAGTCACCTCTTCCCTTTCCCCCCTCTTTATTTAAGTCGTTTTGTGTGGTTGGCACCTCTATAGAGTGGATTGCACTGGATTAGCCTCTCCGCCTCCCCAACTGATCTGATCCATTTTGTGTAATCCAACTCAATTTAATTATGTTTATCGTTCCACCTCGCTGGTGCCGAGCAGCAGCAGCAGCAGCAGCAGCAGCACACCTCTACCAAGATAAGCCCGGGGACCTTGTGCCTTTTTGCTGGCAGAGTGTCTGCCTGAGTCTGTTGCTTTATAAACAGATGGTGTAAGTCACCTACACTCTCAGTAAATACTGTGTTGGGTACAATATTATGATTCAGAGCTCCCCGCAAACATCACTGTTACACGGAAAAAAATATCTAAGGTTAAAGATCATAACCTCAATTTTCTTTTTTTGTTATGGGAATTTGTACAGTTTAGCAGGCTCTCCATCCCTCGCCCCCTTTGATGTTGGGAGAATTAATGTGCCCACTATGTATACAGTCTTCTTTATTACTTATGTGTGTCTAATCATTGGCATTAGATATCAAAAGCTCACAATAAAAGCCAAAAACATGTTTTTCAAGCACTTTCTAGTCAGTGGGCACAGTTGAAGGGCTCACAGATAGCCTGATCATGTTGAAAATCTGACTTTTTATTACCTCTGAATGTATCAATTGTGCAGCAAAAGGCATTCAATTGTGTTGCAGGAAAAATGTATTCATGGCCTTTGGGTACTGATCTCAGATTTTCTGTATTGGCAAGAAATCCAGTCTCAGATGCTTACAGTGTCGGTGTACACAAGTACTGTAATGAGGATAAAAGGAAAGAATAGACCCTGCTCTGTTTTCTGTCCTGAATGCTCCTCTGTCATCTGTACTGCCTCTGTAAAAACTCTGGATTATTATCCTGTGACTAATCTATTATTTTAGACTTGTTCTATTGTCAGGAAAAGTCTGTTTTTCATTATTTTTTATTTCTATTCAGTATTTTAAAAGGGGAGTTGTGCTGCACTCTCTTCCAAAGGAGTCTTGCTCTACCACAGCACACAAAGAAACTAAGAGAAGGGAACATTCACATACTGTATGTCATGCAAAACATGCATATTGCAAAACAAATAAAATTAAACAGAACCAGATTGCATTCTTCTGTCACCATAAATAAACATCAAATGTCATTTTGATATAATGGAAAGAAACAAAACATTTCCAAACGTCATGGTTCTTTCATAAGCAACCATTAACAGAATTAATCTTCCTCGGTGCGTGTCAGTGTCTGTGTTTGATTGACAGCAGCTGGCAGGCTGAGCCAAGGCAGGAAACGAGAGACAAAGTAAACAACCTGCGCTGTAGCCTACATGTCATGTGCAGACAGCGTGTTGTTTGCGGTGGTATTGAAGAGTAAGGACCACACCGGCATGTGAGCAGACCTTAGTGACATTTGCAGGTACGTTTACATGCTGTTTAACGTGCTGCAGCTGAGCAGCTAATTAGCCATCTAGCCTGCAAACTGACATTAGCGGTGCACTTTTCCCCGGTGAATGTTTGTTTGGTGGCTCGTTCAACAAGCTACGGTGCAGGACAAGACGTGCGTTCATGTTAGTAAGTTTTTTTGCAAGGAGCAAATGTGGGTTGTTGTTCAGAGTCGGGCTCAGCGTGACCGTCTGCTCTGCCTAAGATAGAACACTGACCAGGGTGCAAAATTTACTTTTTTCTCCACTGGACCAAATGGCTAGTTAATGTTCAAATTTTACCAGCCTCTCAATAGGTTACCATTGTTTTTTTTGGCCTGTGAGTGAAGCAAATCTACTAGCCACCTGCATACCTTACCAGCATTTGGCTGGTGCTAATTTTGTGCCCTGACGCTGCTACTATAATTACTGCTATATGCAAGATTTGATTGGCTGTTTAACTTAAATAAGGTCTCGATCTACGTAGACGGTTATGGCAACGGTATTCCATCACATGAATGCAAAACTATAGGGCCAAAAAATATTACATTTTCTGATTTCTGATTTCTGATTTTTTCTCAAAGGAGAACATCAGGCAAGTGGTTTGCAGAGCGGCTATGTATGCAATAGCAGACAATAATCATGCAATTTAATTTCAGTTGGACTTTTAAGTATTAAATGTCCTGCCCACCTTTCGAAACCCAGAAAACGAGGCACAGGCTTTGGTGGCGGTGGGCATGAATCTTTAATGAGCGAGGGCGGTGGGATATCAGTAAATGAAAGTTAAGTGCGTTTTCTGGGTTTTTGGAGCAGGAAAAAGTTATCTCATAATGTACCAAGAGAGGAGGAGAGATGGATGTTCATTTACCACAAGTGCCAAGAGACCTTTCCTCGTGTCCTGCTGGGCTGCTTGCCTCGCTGTGTCCCCCCCGTCTCTATTTTAAGAGCCTGATATTAAAGCCTAATTGTGTTCAGAGTTTTTGGGGGCATCTCCCTCTGTTTCTTGTGCCCTTTTCATCATACAGCATGCCAACAAAATCATTAAAAATAGCATACGATGCAAAGCAAAATATGTATGTTATTATATAAGAGTGGCAGTTTTTAAGTAGACTTACTGAATGATCTCATCACCTCATTTCCATTACCAACCAGATGCAGCATGTATATAGTTTTCTGTCAGCCTGTTAACATGTCACTGCTGTTGCAATTGGCTGTAAAACATTCATTAAGTCTTACAGGCAAACCATAAACAAGGGTCAAATCAGGATATACGACCCTCATAACAAGCACAGTTATCCACTCTCTCCTCTGTGATAAAATCAGACTGTTGCTGCTGTCTGTCTGACACTCCAGCTGATGGCTCGCATGTGCTCCTTCGCTGTGCCATTTGGCAGTGCTTCTTGTTAAAGTTTGACCTGGGATTTTCCCAATGAGAGCCTTGTTAAAGTTTGACCTGGAAGTGGATCTCTTGTCTGTCTGCTTGTTAAATCTCTCTCTCTCTCTGTGGCCATCATTAGTCTGCAGAAAATGTTTGCAGCTTCTGTGGAGACCCTTTTTTTTTTTTTGTATATCCTCAATAAAACAAAGGCCTTGCAGCATACTGTGAGGTGTTCATGGCTCTCACCAAAGCAGCAGATTGGAGTTTTAATTATACAAACCTTTATTTAAAAGGGACAGATGTGCTGCAAGCAGAAATGATCTGGGCATAACTATAGCTATAGTTTCTTGTTATTCGCATGTTGCTTAACAGTGGAAAGATATATATTTTTTTAATATAGGAACGTAACAATACTTCTACTTATTCCAAAATAATTATGTCAAATAAGACCGGATGAGGCAGCTGCTTCATTTGGATCTATTAAATTACACTTAATTCAAATTTAAAATCCTACAACTGATAGTTATGAATGGGAATCAATTTGGTGAAATAGCTTTAAACAGTATTTTGTGTATTGTCACCTTTATTTTAAAGTGAACCCCCTTTTCTTTGGACAAATATAAGTGAAGGGTTGAATGGTAAGGCCATCATTATTCTATACTTTCCTTCCTGTCAGTAAATCACATTAAAAGAAAAACACACACAATATGTTAGCCTGTCTAGTCCGCTTGCAATTAATTACTGACTTTCCTACTTTGTCTGTGGCACCCAGCCTCATGTTCATTGGTTCCTACTGAAGACCTAAATCTATAAAAACAGGTCACAAATATAAAGTTTCATCTTTACAAAACTAAGATTAAATAGTGCATTTGTTGGACTTTGTTGTAGGACTATTTTCAGCTGCGGATTAATCCACATTTGGCGCACTAGTAAGTATTTATAGCAGCAGGGCGGTGTATGTGTGATTGATTTAAAATAAACTACAGTGTGTGTGTGTTCATCGTAATAAAGCAACATGTCACCCAGTGCAACCGTGTGGCTCATTGATGTGTTTGTAATGGAGCTCTATGGCACAGAGGAATAAGCTTTATCAAACCATACTTGTCAGTAGGATCAATTCATTGATCCTTTTGGTCTTTTGTTCTCAAAAAGAAAATAGAACATTGCTGACCTTATCCTTAAAGTATCATCTTGAATAAATGACTCCATATTCTGAGGATATTAGGACTTAATAATGGGCAAAACAACACATTAAGATGTATGTCACTGAGAGAAGTCCAATCACTGCAGCTGCAGCTATTTATTAGGCAGCTCATTCATTAGTGACGGGATCACAAGTATCACCGCTCAATTCTTTTCTGTCATATGTAATGCATCTCTGGCAAAGATGATCATAATTACAACGAGCATGCAGTCCACACAGCCAGCGCCTCCTGAGCTGGCGTGTTGATGGGAGGCTGCAAGAGGTGAATGGATAGAAATCAAGTTTATAGATCTGTGGTTCGAGCGCGCCCACCCCTCCACCGGAGGGCCGGGGTTTTAATTGCTGTCTGACCAGGGTTGGTTCTGTGTGAAGATGGGCCGCGCTGATATGAGGAGCAGGGGGAAGGAACGGTTTTCTTTCTCTGTGGTTGTTGTATTGACAGCTTCTCATCCTGGAGGAGCTGATAAGAACACAGGATCCAGGGAGACACCCAGAGGAGTGGATTGCATGTCAGGGCCAGGAATCAGAGCTGTTTTTTCGGGGGACCTAGTGAGCCTCAGAGGTCCTGCATCAAATCCAACGTCTTAGGGCACAGAAGCAGGTTGAAGTCTAACAGTATTACCGCCGCAAGTCCACAGCTGATGGAGCTGATGCCAGAGCAGGTGACACGTATGAGCAAAGAGCCTGTAACTTTGTAGCATAAATGAAACAGCTGCATGCATGAGCATTGTATTTAAAATCAATGAGGGAAAGTGCATTGATTTACAAAACAAAACACAAACACAGGGGACTTTGCTGCATGCTGTATGTTAGGTCACTGCTTCAGTGCTGCTTTATTTACTGGAGCATCTGTCAGACACAGTTAGACACAAACAAAGGAGTATTTTATTATATATTATAAAATAGATATATATTTTTCTTGTATACTGTCATTAGCTTTTCAAATTATTGAACTTAATTAAGCATGTGGTAATTGAACAATTTTAACAGTAGAAGGGTGTAAGCACTGCAATAAATTATAGAACCATTTGTGACTGGCATAATATAGGCTGTATAGTCTTTTTGTAATTATGTAGCAGTATAACTCATAATGATTCAAAAAGTACAACCGATAGGCTGATCTCAATAGTTTAGCATTGTTACAGCTGAATTTGTTTGACAAATGTTTTGCCATTGTTTTATCTTTTGTGCAATTTTTCAGCTTTGAGTTTGACCATGTTTATGCCAAAAAATGACATATTCAGTGTTCAAGTTTGCTCTTTTCAGGGTGGAAACGCCTCTGAAACAGCCTTTAGAACATCATGAGACACCAAACTCTAAGATACATGAGGTCGCTGACAGAATAATTCATTTACTGAACAATTTTGATTAAAAATATATGATGTGAAGACAATGAAATTTCACTGCGGACTTTTCAGAGCGGTTCAGCTGCGCTCTGGTCGGGGAGGAACTGGCATGTCTCGGGGAAGGATCACATCACCGATCAATATATGATGTGTAACAAAAGCCAAATATCGGGGCACACTAATACACGTATCTAACCCTCGTGTAAAGTGACATCACTCCGAGCACTTGAGTTATTGCTCCGTTTACTCCCTTACACGATGCCTTTGAGGCTGGAGACTCTACAGTGCTGTAGGACAAATTGCACTATATGTGTCATAGATCTCACTGTCAGAAGTACATTACCCCCACTGAGCTCCTCAGGTCGCCCAGTGATAGATAATTGTGACCCCTGCTGAGAGGGAAGAGCCCAACTTACAGGAGACACCCACTGTTCATCACACGGCACTCGTTTAAAGCCTCTTCCTTCAGAGTTAAAGTGGTAGTCCTGGGCTCATTCCTGGGATGTTTTTCTTCTATCCCCTCACTTTTTTGGAGGTTGTTTACAGTTAGCAGCGAGGGCCCTCGGCACATTTCCAATTCAGTATTCCCACAGGTTCACAGTATGCAGAAATTAAGGTCTGGGCTTCACATAGGAATCAAAATCTTTCACGTCTTCTTCTATGACATATGATACCCCTGATTATATCTCAACTGTCAACTGTGGAGCTGTATTGGCTCTCTATTTTTATTAAATCTAAGTGTTTAAAATGTGTTCATATCAGAATTCTCTGTGTGCAACAAAGCATATTTGCTTTATTTGTCAAAAACACAATGCAAAAGTTCCATTGGAAATTTGTTCTTTTTTATGTTTGTCCAATTGCATTTCTAATATGCCTCACTCCTTGTGTTTTTTTTTCTGTATTCATGAACAACAGTAAATAACCTGACCAAGATAAGTGTGCTGGTAGATTTTGGTGTATTTTTAAAATGTATTAGGCCCATGTATACTGAAAGCTTATTATTCTTAACCCCCACTTTAGCACGAGGATTTGGATTTTGTATGCCTAAACCCTGTCCATGGATGTAGGCATATTTTTTCTTCTTTAAAGCTACACTATGTAACAGTTTCCCTTTAACAGATAAAAAGTTGAATTCATGGCAATAAAATGCACCCTTGCTCAATTCAATACACATAATACTTTGCTGATACAACCTTACTTGGTCTGGTATGACCAGTAGCTAATGGTGACTAATGTTTGCTACTGTTACACTACGTTTTAGCACTTACCCTTACCCTCATCATATGCTTACTGCCGCTTGAGCAAAAATTGCTAGCTTTAAAGCATATATTTTTCTTCTCAGAGCACTAGTAGATTCTCAGTTACCACATATTTCAGCAGTAAATTATTACTATTGTGTGATATGAGTCATAGTGAGTTGCTAAGAAGGCATTTCTTATACAAAAATGTCACATATTACTTAAAAAAAACACACACACTAGGGAATTCATTTTGAAATTCACACGACTCACATCATGCGAACACATTGATGCATTTGCATGTTAACACAAGAAGCTTGCTCACACATACACAGACCACAAGCAAAGCATACCCCGTCTTTTCCCCCATGTGCTGCTGCAGACCACTTCCCACTCTTGCCAGCTCTCCGCTGTAGCAGTATTATCCAGTTCCAGTCTACCTACTGTTCTCTCCACGTAACATAAATAACCCCCCTGGCAATCGGTACTGTCTGCTTCATTATCATATTTATTTAAAGTATCGTATGACCCATTTCATTCCAACATGGGTTCCTCTTGTCATGATTGAGTAGTCCCATATTTAAGGGTAGCCTCCAGAGATGCTGCTGTGCATAATGGGAACATTACTATTAAGCATAGTCACAGGCCTGTCCTTGTCATTAAAATGAAAAGCGAAACACTTCTTCTGTTCCTAAATAAGCATTGTTTTAGGTTACAATGACAGTACTGCATTATTACAGATTACTGCAGCCTGTAAAAAAAGAGCCCTCGATCTTCCTATGGAGGGAATGTTGGAAATCCAACTCACACGATCAATGATCTGTCATGTAAGCAATACGAGATGAAATACTGAATATTGTTTGCCCGGTGGCTAGTGATATAGTGTATAGAGTCATGTTGGTGAAAGGAAAGGGCTGTGGTGCCGCCCTTTGTAACGTGACCAGTCTAATGGACCACATTTGATGAATGATCATGATTGCATCAATAAAACAAGGAGAAATCTGTCCGATTGCCAGGTGTACACCTCGGTGCAAGCTTTAATGGCCGAATCTGTCACTAAACGTCTCGAGCTCATTCACAATGGCCACCGTCCTGTGGCTGGTAATGGAAGATTAATAGCAGGCTACTGGTCCATCTCTGATCGGAGTTATCGAATGGTTTCCCTTGGATACGTTTCTCAGGACTTGGCCACGTCTGGGCTGTATTGATCTGCCGCTTGCAAATTTATGGTTATGTTTCTTCAATTTGCACAAAGGCAAAAACATTGTTGTCTCTGCTGGCATCAGTCATTGACGTCCTGCAGATGTGGTTGCGGCAGCAGGTCTCAGCTCTATCTGTCCGTTGGTCCCAGAGGGTCGAACCCTGTCCTTTTGTGACAACGTGAATGTCATCGCTGTTACATTATCCATCTAATTGACTGTGACCTTCTCAATGCTTTACATTTAGGAAATGTTTATTGACGAAGATTGCTCTCTGGTGCTTTAAATACTGCACTGTACTAATATGATATCGGCATTGGGGGGGGTTCTCTGGTTTGGTTTGTTGTGTCGGACTATTCAGCTGAGTTCAAGCACATAATGCTCTGACTGCCATGCTCTACTAGAGCTGGGGTGACGCCTTTCTTATAGGACTTCTGATACCAAAGCCGTGGTGTTTGCCTTCAAAAACCTAGCCTAACCCACTCGGCCCTACAGCCCCAAACTTTAGCCTCACATTGATTTAACCTCAGCTCCGACTTTAGCTTCAGATTGAGCTTCCTCCAAACCTGGCAACCCCCCGCTTGGCCCTCCGTCCCCACGCTGTCTCGTTTAGCTTCAATGCACTGGGTTTCATTACCTCTGCCTTAGTCAAATGGCTGGGAGCTCCGGACTGATATTTCAACTGAGACATAATTAATGAGATGTGCATGTCTGGTTCTCTGTCTTCTGAGCAAAGCACTGTAAGACGTCTGCTGGGACTAAGTATAGGGGCTAAAAGCAGCAGGAAGAGGAGTGGAGTCTTACTGCAGCTACGGAGGTTCAGCGACAGCTGAACCACGATAACAAGCAACTTCATTTTTGTTCTACGAGAGAAAAAAACCCCAACCTGACTGCATTGACTTTGAACTGGCTGCACTCTGACTCTTTCTTTAACTGAACACAGTACATACTGTAGGTCTGCTTGTTTAGATCAGGACTTCCAAACACATCCATCAGTCCACTTATATAAAGAACACACTGTGCTTTATATAAGACTGCCTTAAGCACATGGGATTTATAAGCACAATCTACACTGTATGTAGTGCTGACCTGTTTATAAATGCAGAGCTTGAATAGTAAAATGTACACGTAAACAGACACTCTTAGGCAGAGCAAGAAGAAAATGTATATAAAAAGCCTTTATTTAGTCGGGCGTAATGGTTTAAAGCACCAACCTGGGTCGACCTCACAGGGTCATTCATTAGGGTGGAAATAATATAAAAACCTTGGATTTTAAATAGACAAGTAATTATTATTCCATCAGAAAATGAAATGACAAATAAATACAACAACCATCACAATGTTGTGAAGATATTAGTGTTATGAAAATAGAATTAAATAATATAAATACATTGGATTATAATGTAGTACAAGTACAATTAGGAAATGTTGAAGACTCTGTGAGGTATGAAGTGGTTTGCAGTTGGAACAATTATGCCCGACTAAATTAAGACTTTTCACATACTGTTTCTCCGTGTTCTGCATCAGACTGCCTGGAGAACATTTTCTTGTCGGCTGTTTCATCTGCAAGACCACCTTTAAGGTTGTGTGAAACCCATTCACATGTTAAATGTTTTTTTCCGCCCACAGGTCTGAATGAGCAAAAGTTGAATTTTATCCAAATTGCTCTCAGATATTTGGAGCCAGAAATGGAAGTGGTGAGACTTGGCGTTGTGTTTCGTGAATTTAAAGCCAGCTGCAGCGCTAAAATGCGGAGAGGGAGAGCACCAACAGTCAAATACATGTTTTGAAAATTATATTTTATCCAGTGTAGGCTGTCTAATGCTACTGCACAGTGTTAGAGTTGTTTTGCTCATGTTGTGTATTCAGTGAAAGCTCTGGAAGGCAGCAACAATAATTACAGCTACTTTAGCACAATGAATAGAGCCCTGTGGCAATGTTAAAATCATCATAAACAGGATATGCTGTGTTTTTGCAAAACAATGTGCAATGACGGCTTTGGCACTGCATAACAACACAATTGTATTTAGAAGCCGCTTTCTGGCTCTTAATCAACACATTTAAACATTAGGCAGGGCATTGATCTTGATAAAGAATATTTTAGAAATGTTTTTAAAGGTTTTATTGGCACATTTTTACTTTGCACAATTTGAAATGGACAAGACTGGAAGATATTCTCTAGCAGCAGCACAGTTAACAACACATAACACGTGCATGACCTTTAGCTGCTGAGATTCCATCCCATTATCACCTGCCCACAGTTGGCTTGTATGTGCTTCAAAGGCGTGTTTTTGCACCCAGACTTTCACAGCGATCATTTAATGGAGGGTTTTCGCTGCCAAGTCACATGCAAGCACGCTTTCTATTATCAGCCGTTGTCGCAGCACAACAACAACAGTCCAGATGTTTGTGTGCACATTGAAATGACCCATTAACCCTGTAAGGTGCAATTTCTCTCGGACCGGCTTTAAGCACCAACTCAGACCCTAACTGGCCGAACTTGACGACAGCAGGGGACAGCTGCCTCCTATATATTTCCACTTGGAGCTGCCATGCTAATGATGTGCAATGGGTGGTGATGCACTGAGGCATTACACATGCCTCTGCCATGGTGTGACAACGGATTCTCTCTTTCAGATGACAAGTCTTCAATGTGTTACACTGTGAACTGTCATCCTGAAGAGTATGCATACCCTTCACAGTCCCTTTTCTTTTTTTTCTTTTTTCTCATTTTCACAGTCTTATTTGCTCATACGTCTCAGGTCGCGGGGTCTGACATTGACAACGCTGTCAAAGATTACTGTCAGACAATATACCCAGAGCTAGAGCGCTGGCCTTAAACAGCATCTCTTACCTAGCGGTTAAGATGCTCAATAATTGGGAAGCAAACCCCTTTATTTCAGCTTTTCCTTCTCTTGAATTTGTACTCCTGTTGTTGTTTTCCCTGCTCTGGTCGCCTGAGTGAAGCGACGTGCCAGTGGGTGACAACACGCAGCAAAATATGGTTAACATGTTTCATGTGACACTTCAATTTCCTCTCTGTCAGTCAGTGCAGCTGCTGTATCTCTCATAGCTCTGCTAGACTGACAGCTCATGATAGATTTAGTTCTCGGTTCGCGGCAGAAACCATGTGATTACACACGACCAGCATGCAAATACATGCATATATGCAAGTGAGACCTACATACACCTGCTTGTACTACGTATGCGCACACACACACTGCAAAAACTCCATTTTAACAAGTAATTTCGGTTAGGATTGAGTCCTAAAACAAAGGAGGAAACACCCATCTGTTTTCATTTTTTTAGACAAAACCATATCGTGAAATAAAACAAATTGCTACATTGGTACCAAGACTTGAATCAAACCTTTAAATTCTTTTTGTCAGTGCGGCTGGTTCTAAAGTGATCTGAAATTCCCTGAAGATGGATTTTGTTTACAGTAAATCCTGCACAATCTGGGCAAAGAGGTGACGGCTCCTGGACCCTCCTGTATGCCTGCTGTGGCCTCAGAGAGATTGTCATAAAAATGGTGCGTCCTGAAGAGACAGCCGGCGGCGTTGCTGAGTCGACAGCCCCACTGTGTCCTGGAGTAGTCCATTAGCTCTACCTGCCCCTTTTCGCCACAGGATCCCCACAGCACTAAATGAAGCCAGGCATATTTTCATCTTACTGACAGCCTGGCTGCGGCTGCAACCATGGGAGATGGAGGTCTGTGTCAGCCTGCACATTCTGCCGCATTTCTGTTGGCAGGATTGGCCCAGATGCTGAAGCACAGACCACTATATCATTCATACAGGACTTGTCGTTTTTGTTGCTTTTTTGGAACAACAGATTTCATTACAGTGAGGAAGGGGGGAGCTGTGGTCTATATATATATATGTGTGTATATATATGTATATATGTATATATATGTGTATATA